>CAXIVR010000353.1:0-12584 GCA_964035755.1 Teleogryllus oceanicus | reverse complement strand
TGCCCAAAAATATTTTTATTATTATTATTATTATTATTATTATTATTATTATTATTATATTTTTATTATATTATTTTAAAAGCACCCATTACCACCCCAATAAATTAATCAAAAAATTATGTTTTTTTTTTATTTTAAAAAATGTTTCAGGGCTTTTTTAGAGTACCACCCAACAAAAAAAAAATTTTTTAACGGGGGATCGAATCATCAAATCCGGGAATATCAATTTTGGAGAAAATTTTAAACAGTTTGCTGCTTTTTTCCAGAAAAAGATTTTCCATTAATCGTTTTTTCCCAAAAACCCAAAAACCCGGATTTGGCAACCATGTTGGGTTTTTATTCTATATTTATCAACTGAATTTATCCATTTTTTGATACTGCCGAAATTTTTTATTGAAAATTACCCATTTCTCCGTGCATTAGTAATTTTTTCCTTTTCTTTTTTTAATGATAGGAGTAATATAGGGTATAGAGAAAATTTTTAATCGGGGAAAAAGGGGAATTTTGACAAAAAAAATGCATTGCGGGCCCTGAAAACAAAAAGTTATAACCATTAAAAAAAATAAAAAATTTTAAAATGGTAAACCTAATTTTTTTTGGGCTTTTCCGAGGGGAATTTGGGGTTGGAATCCGTCGTGCCCCATCTGCACTTAGCCCAAAACCATTCGTAGATTTTTTCGAACTTGAAGAACCCCTGTCTAGGGACTAGTTGAAGTTTTAGTTTTTAAAAAAATTTTTAAAATTTGAGGGATTTTTAAAAGCCACCTCTTTTAAAAAATTTTCAAAACGGCCCAATTTTTCTTTTTTCAAAATGAGAAAAAATAACTTAAAAATGCTAGGCCCCATTCCACGTTAATTTGAAAAAAAATGAAAATTAAAGTGTTTCATCTTCCTACAACTCTAGAATTGGGGGTTTTTCTTCAAATGAAATTTTTTTCCAAAAATATTTTCAATAAGGTCATATATATATATTTTTTTAAATTTACTAAGAAGCAGACAAAGAAAGACACAAGAAAGACACAAAATAGAAAAAGAACAGAACAAGAAAAAGACACAGAAAACACAAGAACAGGCAAATAAAAAAAACGAAAAGACGGGGCGGGTCATTGATTTTTCTGTATAACGACACAAAACATTTTTGGGGAAAAGAAAGGATTTTTCATATTTTCCCTCATGATTAACCCCTTTTTGTTACCAGGGGCCCGGGAAAGTTTTTCCCCATAGATCGCAAAAATTGAATATTGCTGAAATAAGCTTTTTATGTTTTTTATTGATTTGGGAAAAATACTAAAGAAAAGGGTTCCTTTTTTTTGTATTTATTTTTTTATTGTTATTAAATTCTATACTATTTGTTGATTTTTTCAATTTTTAAACTGATTGTAAAATTTGTTGAATAGAAACAACGAAAACATTTTTTCTTATTTTCTGGAATTACGTAGTAAGAAGAGAAAGTATTGTAATCATGCGCGGAGACGGCGAATTTTTGACAAAAAATCAATTTCGAGCCTGGGACAACAAAAAAGGGAAAATTTTTCCATATAAAAATTTTCCCCCAATACGTTTTAGTCGAATCTTTTTTTGGGGTCCTTTTTTCCAAAATCTTTTTTTTACAAAAAGTCTGACCCGTCCGTCTGTGTTAACACAGGACCCAAACGCCGCACGTTCTTTTTGTCAAATCTGTGAAAAGACACTTTAAAAAATCTTTTGCAGAAAGGTCAAAAGGTTTCGTGGGTAATGGGTGCCCCTGCTGAAATTTGTCTGATCGAACCCATCCGGCAAATAATTTTTAAAAAATTTTTTTAATTGCATATTAAATAAATTTGTATCCATTTAAATATCAAAAAGATGTTTTTTTACCCCTACTTTTTTTAATGTTTTAATGTTTTTTAAGAATCGAAAAATATCCGCTATTGAATTTGACTTCAGAACGTGCATTGCCCCTTTTAAGTCAGTTAGAAATTTTCACCCGTGCTTTTTAACCTTAGCCCCCAAAAGAAAGGGCAACTCATCACACCAGTTCAAAAAATTAGTTTGTTGAAAAATTTCTAAAAGATATGTGTTGGGGGGTTTTATGCTTTCTTTCTTAATGAAATTGATATTTTTGAACATGCAAATTATCAAATTTAAAAAACTAAGTAATGAATATCACGATATTATTCTTTCGTAATTTTTTTATTTTTTTATTTATTTTACGTCAAAAAGTGAACTGGTCTTTTTAAAAATTTTGATCCCTAAAATCATATACTACTTAAATGTTGAATTTGAAAGGAAAAAAATACAAACAAAACCCCATGTAATAAAATCTATTTTAAAAGGATAAAAAAAATTTTAATTTTGAAAGGTGCCGAAGTTGATTGGGAGGTTGGGAGAAGTGGTCAAAAACCCTAAAAACTTGGGGACCGGTTCAACCTGTTGCGGGTTTTTTTAATTCCAGTTTATTATGTCAGGGATAATGCTGCAGAAGGATGTCAAAATTTTTACAGAAAACACGTTTTTAAGTCGCCCTTTCAAAAAAGGGATTGTCGATATTTTTTTGTATTTTTTTCATAACAGGTTTGAAAAAGCTTTTTTGAAAAAGGAAAGTGATTTTCCAAAACCCTTTGAAACCCCTAATTCCAGAGCCTAAATTAACGATTTTCACCCAAAAAATTTTCCCCAAAGAACTGGTAGATTAAATCTTCAAATTTTGAAAGAATTTTTTAATTTTAAAGGGTCTATACCCCAAACCCAATTATTTTTTTAAATTTTCCCCAAAAAAAGTAATTTATTTTTAAATCTTTTCCCTGAAGGGAGACGTTTATAAATGCCAGTTAAATTCTAAACGTCAAATTTTGAAAATTTCAAACAAATATCTATTAACATTGTCAAAATCAATATTAAGCTAGAATTTTGTTTCTGAAATCTTTTTTAAAAAATAAATTTAATTAATGAAAATTTTTAAAAATCAAATCAAATGCTTCATTTTTTTTCGATAGAAAGGGGGGTTTTCCCTTTTACATGGTTATACCGGGGGAAAGTTTCGGGAGTTAACAAAGAGGGAGACAAACCCCCGGTAAAAAAAATTTTTTGCGGGAAAATGTTTTTTTTTCTGCCCTTTTTTCTGCAATTTAAAAGCCGTATTGAAATTTTAGAAATAAAACAAGACGTGAAAGTCCACGGAAAATACAAGCATCAATTTTTTTAACATAAAACACTGTGTAAATAGTTTAAATGTAAGAAAAAAATTTTTTTAGTGAATAAACTTAGAAATTACTTTGATTTTAAACAACAGAAAATTTGGATCGTGTCGTCAAAAGAGTTTTTATGACTCATATACCCAGTGTTTTTTTTTTAAAATCTTGGGCCCTAAACCCCTCAAATTTTTTATTAATACAATAGTTATATAATATAATTTTTTATTCGGGGAAACCCGAACCCCTTTGGTCCGACCCAAAAAATAAACCCTGATCTATGTTTTTAATCCCAAATTAATTTGGGTACCAAGTAATTTAGAAAAAACCCCAGGACAGAATAACAAAGACTTGTCAGATGTCATTTTTGCAGGACAAGGACAAATTTAAAAAAAAATTATTTTTTGAATGAATTTTGAAATTGGAGTAATTTTCTATGATATTCAAATGGTAATATTTTATTACAATTTTCGGGGTTAACAACTTCGGCTTAGGTTTGTTTGAATTCTCAATTTCGATTGTAATAAGATATCTTTTTATTATGTCAAATAATATTTAAACTTTTTGTTTAATGATGTGTCTGGGGTTTTGGGTTTTTTCAAAATGACCATCAAAAAACAGTGTACAAAGGATTCACAGGACATAAAAACAAAAAAATGTATTTAAAAATAAATCTTTGATGAATCAATTTTTTATTGATAAATTTATTTGAAAATTTTCTTTAAATTTCGCATATTTAAATATATTATCACTTTAAACTTGTTTTTAAAAAGATGGCATTATATTTTACTTACAAAAAGTGAAAAATTTTTCTTTACAGACCTCCAACAAAGAGAACGCAGATTATATTTAGTTTTTGAAAACCGGGAGATAACATTTAACAAACAAATCCTTTTTTGAACCATTTTGTATGGAGATTTTAACATTGTTTTTTCTGTTGAATCTTGGAAAAAAAAGTTTAAATTTTAATTTAAATTTCTTCAATTTAGACATTACATTTTTACAGGACACACAACATTCGATGAAGGAATTTGATCAAATTATAATTAACAAAACTACTCCGATAAAGTTAAAAAAAGATTTGAGATACAGGAAGATGCACAAATTTTCCCAAATTTGAAAGGGTCACTGAACAAAAAATACAGATGACTGATTGTTTATAAAGTAAAATTAAATTATTCATTGTTACTTGCTGCGGAGTCATAAAGGTTTATAAACGGGATACAAAGAAAAATAATTCTTTTTTTCAACTTTTTTTTCTTTTTTAACACTTGTTTTCCCTCTTCAAAAGAAAATTAAATAAACAAAAAGCAATTTTGGGATAACACAAGGGATTGGGACATCTTTAAAAAAAGAAATTTTTCTTTCTTTTCTAAATATGATATCTCAAGATTTCTTTATCTACTTTAAAAAAAAAAACATTTTGAAAAGTCAAAACGGGCAAAATCATGAAAAAATCAGATATTTTGAACCCAAAAAAAAAAAAAAGAATTTGGGAATATAAAAAAAATACTCCCAAACAACTAGAAAACCGAGGAATTTTTTTAAAAAATAAACGAAAAAAAGGGAAGACCCAACAACAGTTAACTTTTTAATATTTTTCGAGTTGCCCCGATCTCACTGGGGGTCTTCGAAAAAATTCCAAAAAGCATTTCACCCAAAATTTTAAAAAAAATGTCTTTCAAATTTTCCTATGAAATTTTCCAAAATAATGGTAAACTAAAAATAAATTTTCGCCCTTTAGATGAATTGGATTTTGTTAAAGACTTGGCAGTTTATACCCCCTTAACTCACATATTTAATGATTTTTTACATGGAACGTTCCAGATATTTTAAAAACATAAAAAGGGCCAAAAGGGCAAAAAAATAAAACAAAATTACCCAATTTCTTTCTATCATTTTTCAAAAATATTAGAGAAGTTTTATATCCCTTTTTCACTAAAACAAATTTTTCAGATTCCAACAGGATTTAAAAAATCAAAACAAGGAAACACTATCTTTTTTTTTTAAAGATGCGCCCATCATTGGATCAAAAGAGGCACCATTATTTTTTTTGATCCCCAAAAGTTTTAAACTTTTAATTTTTATTTTCCCAAATTCCCTTCATAGAATTTTGGGTATTGTTGTTTGGGTTTTTTCGACCAAAAAAATCTCAGAGGGGGAAAATTACTGGAAGATGGAACATTCGTACGCCCCCAACCGACTTTTTCCCCGTTCATTGGATTTCCTCGGATCGTTTTGGGGCCATTCCCCCTACTTTACAAAAATATCCCCTCGACGTTTCAAAACGGAAGAACTTTCTTTCGGATGATACGAACATCCTTTGCAAAAAAAAACAGAAATAGTACAAATCAGATGTTTAAAAATTGGGTTCCCAAATAAAAAATTAATAGTAAACGAAAAAACGGGTTTTTAAAGCAGTTTTAAAAATAAAAAAATTCGCCCCATTGAAAAAGAACATTATCATTGACGATGTTAAGGCAACAACATTTTTTTGGGCCCAAATTTGTCAAACCTTTAAAAGGAACGTCCATTTAAATGAATTAAACAAAAATTTAAACCCCTTATGCTACGCGTTCAGAATTTTGCAAATTAGTCAGCCTTATATGCTGTTGTAAATATTTGGGAATTTTTTTCCCGCCTGAGAAAGGGAAAAATTCGGGGAAAAACTTAGCTCCCCGACTTTTGATTACAAAAAGAATTGACGAATAATAACCCAAAAGCACCCAGTGATTCATGTTCTCTTCATTAACTAATTTACCCTTACCTGTCTTTTTTTTAGAATCGTGTTTTTTTTAAAAAAGACTTGCTCAAGGGGGAATATATTTTGAGAAAATGCCGAAGTCAATATAACACTCGACGTGAAATCATATTCATCAGGTGAAGATCAACAGCTCATTAAAAAAATTTAAACAATACATGTAAAATTTTACAACACTTTGGATGACATTAAACGATTAAATTCAGAAAAATTTTAAACCCCGGAAAATGTTTCTACTGAAACTGTTTCTATACAATTAGAGACTATACTGAGATCACAAGAAAAGTAAAAATTTAACAATGATACATAATGCATTTTTACCATTTTTAAATGTATAAATAGTATAAACAACCCGAAAAAATTGTATTTTGTTCCGGGGCAAAGACCACCATCCGACGGTTTTTGTCCAGTTTCCCCGATCCATTGAGCAAATGCTGAGAGGGCCCCTTTTTTGCTTCTGACAAAATGTAACTTCATTTTTTGTCACGTCTCAAATTCAGGGGGAAAAACAAACAAATTATGTTTTCCCTGTTGTCCCCGGGTAATAAGAGCCAAAAATTTTAAAGTTAATGTTTTTTTTCCCTTTTAAAATTAAAATTTATTGTTTTTTATCCTGAAAATGGAAAATTTTAAAGGGGGAAAAATTCATGGGAGTTTTGTTTTTTCTCCCTTTTAAAATTTAAAAATTTATTGCTTTTTATTCCTTTAAAAAAGATTTTACTACATGGGGGGTTTTTTTTGTTTTTTTTCCTTTTAAATTTCAAAATTTAAATATATGATTTAGTGTAGGGGTCCCGAATTTTTAAAAAGTGCACACCATTTTCCCATAGCACGTCATACCATTTTAACTGTTTTTTTACTAAAAAAATAAATAAATAAATTATTAAAAGACATTGTTTTCATTTGATTCAACTTACCCAATCCCCAATTACTTTAATTTTCCTGTTTTCGTTTTTTTTAAACTAGACCGGTGAAAAGAATCAAAAACATATTAGATATTTGGGTGTTTTACAAATTATAACGTGAATGATTGTTATATTTATTGAATTGGTTTAAATAACCTGAAAAAATTGTTTTTTTGTAGGTTTTTGGGGGGAAAAATTTAGATAGTAAAAGCAATTTGGGTTGATCAAAAATTGTTTATTTTTATTTTTTTTGGGGGGATTTATAAGGGGAAAAGTTTTCAAGATTGCCCTTGATACTTGAACGGCCCTTTCGTTTAATAAAACCCCTTTTTTTATACAGATGGTCGTCCAAACTTAATTTTGGGGTTTCAGAATCAGTAGGGTCAACAAACCACCTTGAACTCTGACGATACTGAAATGGCGGGGTTAAGGTAACAGACCACCCAAATTGTTCTATGTATTTTAACTGGAAAAACTCGGGATTGATATTTACTAAACTGTAAACAAACCTAAAACTTTTGAATTGTTATAACATCTTTTTTTTCTTTCAGTTGTAAAAACTGTTTTAAAGAGTTCTTTTTTATATACAATAATTAATTGGGAAATATTTTTTTAACATTTTTGGGAAATTTTGAAATTTCATTGAAATGTTCCCAACTCAAAAGTTTTAAATATAATTAATGTTGTTTAAAATATGTATTTAAAATGAGATTTGCATGTACTTTGATTTGAATATTATAAAAACAATACAAATTAACAGTTTTAGAAGATGTCCGTTATTGAATGATAAAATTAATTGAAAAAATTAATCAAGTTTATATACGTTCATTTAAAAATTTTAAAGGTAAATAAAGTAGCATTTTTTTGATGTGATTTACTTGATCTTTCAAACACAAAAAATATTTTTTATTTGGAACTTTAAACCATTTATCCCAAACCAATACAGTTTACAAAAAACACTAATAGAATTTTTTTATTTTTTTTAAAGGTATTTAAACAGGAGGGGAAAATAGTTTTTAACCTGGTTTAAAAAGGGGCCTTGAAAAATTAAAATATAGCATTCGGTTTCTCAACATCCCTTTTATGACAAACAGAAACTATGTTTGACGTAATGCACCTTGAAAATAATTTGTTTATAATCGTTTTTTTCATTTATAAATATATCGACTTCAAATTTAGCAATTAAAAGATAATATAAAACAAAATAAAAATTGGTTCATACTGCCATAAGAAATCGATTTAGGGAATTAAAAGATTAAGAATTTTTTTATAAACAAATGTTTTGGTAGGTTCAAAGGCGACACTGAAGAACTGTTTTTTTAGTATGCTTGTGTTAAAAGAAAACTAATGGGGGTTTTAAGATGTTTAAATTTTTTATAAACAATTAAAATTCCGGGAAAGAAAATGATGCAGGGTCGGTTCCCGGATTTTTTTCCGGGTTTTAAAGCCCCGATGCAAAAATATTTTTTCAAATTTCAAATTTTTTTAAAAAACCAACTTTTTCAAATCTGGGGGGAACCCCCTTTATGTCCGAGCCGAAAATCGAATTAACAATTTTAAAATTTTTTAATTTTTAAAAAAAATTGAAATATGGAACGCCGGGGAATCCGAAATTGTGCCTGAAATTATCATCTCAAAAGAGTTTTACTGGAGTTAAAATCGATTGGGGAAAAATTTGAACAATTTTTAAAACAAATATTTACTTCTTTGAAAATCTGGGCGGAAACCCCGCTGAGAAAAAAATTTTTTCGTCTGACGTACGCGCATTCAAAAACTCTCCTTGGCGGGGGAAAAACAAATTTTTCCCCACAAACGAACCCCCTCCCCGACACAGGGCCGTTTTCCCCCCCTGGGATGGCCAATAGAAAACCGTGGTTCTACTTGTTTGGGGGGTCCGTTCCTCCCGTGCCCCCCCCCGGGGTGTCCGTTTTAAAGATGCCTTTAAGATGAATTTCCGATATTTTTGTGAGGGGAGTATACATTTTAAAAAAAGTTTAATCGTTTTCCGGGAAATTTCTGCAATATGTCCAAAAAAAAAAATACATAAACATTATTTTTTTCAAATATTCAAATTTTTATCTTCAATTTTTTGTGGGAAAAGAAAAATAAATTAAAAGGTTGGTAGGGCCGGTTATTCTAAATTTCCGAAAATACAAAATTTTAATTTTTTGTCTTCCAGAACTAAAATTAAAAAGAAATTTTTTCCCTTTAAAAGAAATTAGTTGCCATAATTACTTTTTCATTAATATGTAATTTTTGAAAAAAAAGTTGTTTTCGAGCAATAGTTTGTGCAATGTTTGCAATTTAAAAAAATTACAAAAGTAAGATTTTCTCATAAACGTCTCCAATTTTTTTAAAATTCTGGTAGATATTGTGCTCAATTCGCTCTATGAGAAGGGATAAAACGTCATATTGTTCAATTCTTTTGTTCTTTCAAAATTACAAAAAAATATTATTTTATCCCGCCCGACATTTTCTTTAGCGCCAATTTGTTAACATTATTGTATTTAGAAGAATATGACCTTTAAATAATTTCCTATAAGTTTCTTGAGAACATACAATTTTCTGTGAAAATGTGCTCAAAATTCCGCATTTCCAGAAACGCTCAAACGCCATTTTCTCGAAAATTGCTCAATATTATATATCTCATGCCTTTAATTTCCAATTTTTTTAAATTTGTAAGTTCAAGCGCTTCAAATTACTTCCAATACAATTTTTCAATAACTCAATAGTCGTCTGTGAAGAAAAGCTTTAAATTTCGGATTTACAGTAAGGCTTAAATATCCATTTTCGTAAACCCCGGCACCAAACAAAAAAGACAGCAAAATTAACTTTACGTGGTATTAAACAGTGCAATTAGCACTATCCGTTGGAAACTTTTGAAGAAAAACTTTGGGGCAATTTCTAAGAAAATTGCATTTGAGTGTTTCTGAAAATGCAGAATTTTGAGCTCATTTTCACATAAAACTGTTAATTTCAAAAAATTTTACATGACATTATTTAATGTACATACTATAAATACATAGTGTGAACAAATTGCCGGTAATGTATAAATAAACAACGAGAAAGTCAAAAATTAAATTGTGGACGATAGTGAAAAAATTAAAACCAATTTTTCAGTTTTACATTTGAAATTCGTGATGGGAAAAAATTGTTTCACTATTGTTTTATTTTGAATTAAGGACAGAATATAATTTAAAAATTGTTGAGATATTCTTTTCACAGGAAGTAACTTGTCACACGGTAGCAACTCGTGTTTTGAAATAACGTCTCCATCACATATTAAAAGCTTCCCTTGCGTATCACACTTAAGTTCTTGGTATCGTAATGTAAATTAATTGTTTTGTTTTTTTAAGGATATCAATTTTCAATACTATAATGTTCTGTAATGCCTTACTTTTGAACTGCAATAAAAAAAAATTTGAAATTAAGAAAGGTATAATAAATAAAGTGGTATTAAAATGTATTTTTGTGAATTCTTCCCTGAATCTATCTCCTGAATTACATGAAACCTTAATATTTTTTAAAAATTGGGTTTATATTGGTTGCTCAGTATTAAGGATGTCAATTAGTAAAATTATTTGAAGAGATAGTTCACTAAGAACGATTTTGAAAATCGAGGGTGTTAACGATTGTGGCGCTACGCCAGAGTTTATGTGTATCTCTGGCTAATGACGTCACGAATTACAACTTTTTACCCAATGAGCCCCTCTCTCGTTTCTAGTTCTTTTGGCAGTAACTCAGTTCAGAGAGTGGGTAACCCAATCAAAAAGTGGGTAATTGACTTCTGAGTGCTGAACTTGAGGCGGTTTGTTTCTGGCGAACGGTTTAAAGGTGTACTAATTGTTTGTTTTTGGAACAATAAACTGTTGTTATTTATTCTTGTTTGTGCATCTTATTTTAAATACATCAATAATTATACTCACAGCGTCTGAATGCTTTTCAAAAAGTCGAAAGTACCATTCGCCAATGACTGAATATTGTTGTCATACAGCGACCTGTAACAGAATAACAATGAACAAAATTTTGACTTAACTACGACCACAATACATAACTAAAATCTAATATCTGGGAAACTATGCGATGTCGTTTGTGAAATTCACAAAGCCCACAGAAAATGGCTACAAGGAATGCCAATTGTAAGGATGCGGTGAACAGTGTCTCAATATGTAATTAAGATCACATGAGAAGTCTGTGCATACAATGACCGTTCAAAATGCGAGCCAACGCGCCCATTTTTACGGTTGACGAGTGTACAGATATCTCGAGCCACCTGAGTCCACCAGCCGCCCTCTCTTGTGAGTGGGGAAGGCAATTCCACATTGCTTGGTCAAACGAAAAGGAAACATGATAGAAAAATACCAGTGCACTTTGTGGACGCCCAAGGGTACAGTACTGGAAACATAAATTGATCGCGGCCGTCTGCGGCTAAGTTCAGATTTTGCACGGCTTGGCCAGCCCTTGTCATGACGAAACGTCGCAGGCGGAGCCTCACCAACCATCGTAGCCAATCTCGATGCAGGGGGGAGTGCCCTAACACAATTACGACGTAACACATTTACATTTTAGAACGATTACGTTCTTATACACATTTACATTCCAATATTCTTCTCCAAACACAATTTATGAACTTTATCAAATGACCAGTTAACTACAGAATTTTGCGATAAGAAAAACGATTATAATTGCATATTTTTAATTGTTCATATGTATATTACATTTGTAAAAATGCAGAACACTGTTTTTCTCGAATCGTTAGGACTGCTATGGAAACATTTCAATAAAAGAAAGTAAAATTCAAAGTCCAACTGCATATTTATCATTAAACTAACAATTAAACTAAATATTAAGCAATTCATTTGCATCTTATGTCAAAATTTTTTAAACTATATATTTTTAGGAAATTTGGGGACACATTTCGCAATTGTTTATAAATTGTTAATTGTTAATTTTTTTTTTTTACATTTCCACTTTAGAGAACCCTTTCCACTTTAGAATTGCAAAATTTGGAAATTTAATTTTTCGAACAAAACGTATTGCTTTTTTAAAATTGCCTTTAAACGAGATGTAAAATTCCGCATTCCGATTAGCGCTATCTCTTTCGTTTTCGAGATACGTAATTGTTTATAAGAAATTAATATGTCATGACAACTATTTCTTTTGGCAGTTCCCACGCTAAGCTTTTCTACAAGCCATTTTGCAACGGCTCGCATAGTTTCTCCGGCAAATATATTTGAAGTTCCTAACGGGGGTGGAGGAAACAAGCGGCCACAACGCTTGCATATATTGCCACGAAAATTGTTGCTGGTTAGATATTCTTAGTTTTCAGCTCCCTAATTTTCATTTTATTCTAAATACTCTAAGTTCCATTTTTAAATCAATATTTCTTCTTGATTGTCAAAATATGTTTACAAATAAAAGTATCCAAAGTTTTTGAGTAATCATTTATTCAGTAATTTCACTTTGTGAAATTAATGAATAAATGATTATCGTAAAAAGCTTTGGATACTTTTATTTGTAAGTTCCATTTTGTTAACAATTACAGCATAAATTTTAAAATATTACTCGAGTCGGCTACCAAACAATCTTCATCTCGGAAGCAAGAAAGAGTCATCAATTGGCTTTCAGAAATACCCCCCCCCGGTGAAAATTGCTCCCTTCCTCCACACGTTTCAAGGCGAAATAGGCTGAGCTGTAGCGTAAATCGTAACCTCCTTCCCCCAGAAACCTTTATCCACCTTTTCCCTT
>CAXIVR010000351.1:0-82749 GCA_964035755.1 Teleogryllus oceanicus | reverse complement strand
ATCCTTCACTGAAAGTGGATTTTTGTTTCATATCAAAACCCATTTAACACATACTAAAAAAAAGTTTAAGGTAAAAACGTATCGTACATCTAAATAACACTGCCAGAGGACAAAGTGCTGTGATAATAAAAGAAAATATATCCTTTAAAGAAGAAGTTAAATACAAACAAGAAATAAGCTACTACAGTATTTTAAAATCAAGAATTATCCATTAAGAATATGGGTATTTATTGTCTCCAAAATATTCATTAAAGAAAGCACGTTACCTACATTTTCTTAATCAATTGGGAGACCAATTTATAATAGTGAAGTTTTTATGCCAAAATACCTATTGGATTCTAGATTAACAACAAAAAAAGGAAAAGAATTATTAATGCCATAAAAGTGATTCGTGCAAAGCTCTTGAACAGGTAAACCTACCTACTGGCCAACCGACATAGAAAAAATCCCGATCTATAGATTTCTTTTTAATAAAAAATGTATCATTTAAATACCTGCAAATGGAAAATTGTCACCATTAAGTTCAGATCATTCTCCAATTATTCAAATAGGACATTTGTTTCCCAAACAAACCAAAACCAGCATTAGTTAACAATCGACGGACTGGGAATGCTTTAATCAATGTCTAGAAAAAAAAATAAATCTCCATGTTGCATTAAAGACTAATGAAGAACTAGAAAACGAGCTGGAAATTTTATGAAAGATATTCAGCAGTCAGCCTGCAAAGTACTCACAATTCAAAGAACAAAAAGAAACAATTACCCAGAAGAGACCAATTTTATTAACCTTGTTATTGAAAAGAGGAAATGAGAAGTCATGGCAACAAACAAGAGCACTATCATAAACTAAATACATAGTCTCACTAAAAAACTAAGAAAGATACAAGTTTTTAAAAACAATGTGAGTATGATCTACAAGAATTGTCCCCTAGAAGAACACTGATTATTCCTCTGGAAGGCATCAAGAAAATAACAAGACCTATCATTCAAGTGTCTCCAATTCAACAAAGATGGCAAATGGGCTAGAAGAAAGCTAAAAAAGCTGATAGATTTGTGAGCATCTGGAAGAAATATTCCAGCCTCAGAGGGAGAAGGAAAATGAAGTAAAATATTTAATGGCCGATGTAGCCAGAAGATAACAAAGTATTACCCTGTTACAATAACTAAGTACAAAAAGAAATACAAAATCTGAAACTTAAAAAGCCCAGGATTTGATTTAATAACAGCAGATGTTTTAAGGAAACTGCCGAGAAGGGGGTAATAAAAATTTACATATCTTATTAATGCTGCATTTAGATTGAAATATGTACCCAGATTTTAGAAAGTGGCAGAAATTATAATGATATTGAAACCAGGAAACGACCATGAGGCTACATCGACAGACGATCTCACTGTTACCTATTTTGTCTAAGCTTTTGAAAAATTGTTGCTCAAAAGAATGAAAAGTTTGAGGACAAAAGTTTATACCAGAACATCAGTTGATTCAACGAAACACTCCACAAGAGATCAGTGCACAGATTATGCAGGCCATCGAAAAATCTTTGGGAAAGAGAACGTGGTTCTCCAATCTTTTTGGGACGTAGCGCAGGTCTTCGACAAAGTCTGGCACAAAGTTTAAACTGTAAGTTGAAGACTGTTCCTTCAAACAATATGCAGATCTTCTAGAATCTTACTTAACAGACAGGTATTTTAGAGTTCAAAAAGAGTGCCTTTACTGGACTCAAAGAAATAAGGCAGGGTTACAAGAAATGTGCTGGGCCCAAATTCTATACCTACTGTACAACAGTGACCTCCCCAAAACCAAAAAAGGAGTCAAGGAACATTTGCCGATGACACTACATGAAGAAGCAACCCGGTCACAATCACCAATAACTCATGTACAAAAATGGACCTATGATTGGAATATTAAATTAGATGAAAGTAAAAGTGTTCATATGATTTTCTAAACAGGCATACTGAACACATTCCAATTTATAGAAACAACCACATTTGTATCATATGCAAATACAGAAAATATTTTGGGCATGACATTAGATGAAGTTGATGGAAAAGAACATGTAAAAAAAAGGAGAAGAACTAATATTAAATCAGAAAATGTACTGGATAATTGGAAGATGTTCTTGCCTTTCAATATACAATTAAATACTTATAAGCAAATATTTAAACCAATATGGATGTATGGTGTACAACCTGGGGATGTACTAGTCAAAGTAAATCGAAATTATCCAAGATTTCAGAACAAAGTGCTAAGAAATATTGTCACATCTTGGTATATAAAAATAAATATCTTCACAAAGACCTGAAAGTTGAAGCAGTGGATAAAGAAATACAAAGGTTCGTGAGAAAATCTGAAGAAAGGTTGCACTAACACGACAATCCTGGCAATTTTTCTCCCGGGCAAAGACCTAGTGAGAAGATTGAAGAGAAAAAACCTTCGAACTTGTGAAAATGAGGTGCCAAAAGTGTTTTAATAACTAAGATCTAAAATAACAGTGTAAATAAGTGATTACAAACACAAAAGTGTGTTTTGAATTCAATTTGAAACTAAGAGGATGCTTAGGCTAGCTTTAGAACAAATTTTATTTCCTACTAGTTTAGGTAAAGAAAATTGCTTATTAGTCTATAAAGGGTGGTTTAATGTTTATGAAAAAAAATTTTCTTAATGTCCATCACAGTATCCAATAACAAAGTTTAATCAAAACGTTGAGCCATTTTTTGAACATTTTGAAAATGTCCCTGGTTCGTGTAAAGTACCCCCAAATTAAAATATCTGTTTCAAATTCAAGAGATTGCAAATCAGCCAGATCAAGTGGGGAATATCAATTCGAGAAAATTGCTGAAATATTTAGCCCTAAGCTTGTTCACAGATGGAGGACATTTCACCCAATCGATTTTTGATGAGGACCTATAAAACATGGATTCTGGCTACACCACTGTTGGGTTTTTTAAATTTAGTAGCTGGATTTATCCACTTTTTTGAAACCCAGAGACGGTAATAAAAATTTGTTTGGAAAATCACCGTGTTTTTCCGCAGCATTACATAACTTCTCTCCACTGCTAAACAACGGGGAGAATGTAGAAAGGATAGGACCCAAAATTGGTTGTCATCCCTGCTCAATTGACAAAAGAATTGGACGATAAGTAAATAATGTTATAGTGATCCTTATTTCTAACTTGAGAACGATGTTTAAGGTAGAGGTTATCCAATCAAGAGCTATCTTGAATTCCATATGCTGATAATTTTGAGAGCAGATGTTATGGTGAAGGGCGCCCAAAAACTTTTGAAAGATATAAAAAAAATACCAATAAATGCTTCATTTTGGTTATTTATAAAGCAACATCTTTAAGAAAAAATTGCAAGTTAGGTAGATTTTTATTTTAAATCCATGCTGTAAGTCTGAAAGGGTTCATTTTCCTAGAAATTATTCCATTCCCTGTAGGAAAGACCTCTAATATTTTGGAAAACTGACTAAAGATAAATTAAACGATTTTAATTTCATTTTTGACTTCTTTTTAAAAAGTGTCTTAATTTTTGTTTTTTTGAAAATATCTAGTAATATTCTGTATAAAAAAATTGAAAAAGGTGTAGCAATATAAGACAGGCCAAGTTTTAATCACCAATCTAGAAATTCATTCCCAAACATCTTTTTAGTTTAGACTATTCTGAGGAGAACTTCTAGAGAAGTTTTATTTATTTATTTATTTATTTATTTATTTTACATCAAAAAGACAGTTGAAATTGCGTGTGATGTGCTATGGGGAGAAGTGAATTCTGTGCACATTTTCAAAATTCTGTGATCCCTACACTAAGTCATATACACATGAATTTTGAAATTTAAATGAAAAAAAGAAGCTTTAATGTAATAAAATCTATTTTCAAGGATATAAAAGAAATAAATTGTGGGTTCTTATCCATGATGTCCTTCGTCAAGGAATAATACTTCTTGCCACAACAACATAGAAATGATAAGTTGAATAACTATATTTCCCAATGAATTCTAGAAGACGTGCACAGATAATGAAGTTACATTTATGTCCAGAAGCAAACAAGGGCCATCTCAGCATTTACTCAATGGATCAGGAAACTGACTGAAAAACTTGAACGAGATGGGAAATTGGAAATAAACATCTTGCGAAAATGTTTTGGGAAGAGTTGAATTTACTGGTTTTAGTCCTCGTGAGATCAGCGTAATTCAAGGAAAGTGTTGGACGAAGAGATTTGCAACTTTTACCCGATTACTCACTTTCTGTCATTTTCTTAAAGAACAAAACAAGCAAAACAAAACTTCATAAAGTATGCAGATGATGGGGTTGCATTTTTTTATGATATTCCGCATTGCTGTAGGTTTGTGACTAGCGTTCAAAATATGTTGATTATTTTTCATTATATTTGCCTGTACTAATACCTTCCTGAAATGCTTTTGTATTTTTGGAAGTATGGAACATTGGAACAGAGTGATACATTATATTTAGGAATAAACTCGTAGCATATGTTTGATTTTACAGGATTTTTAATTCTTTGTGTGACTGATCAAAGTATTGCTTTCTGTGAAATGTTTAATTTTCTCTTTTAAGCAAATGACGTGTTAAAGTGAATAGAAGCTTGAGAAAAATGAATTATATTTTCATTTTCTAGGTGCAACACTTTTTGTCTAAGTGTATACAGTTTTGTTAATGAAAGTGTTCACAGAGAAATTTGATGAAAGAAAATTTATAACAAAGGAAATCTTAAATGAAACAAAAGCGTGCACAGTATTTTGTTATTATAAATATAAATATGAATTTTTAATCATTATTAAGTAAAGATAAATCATTCATGCTATCGCTATCATTACTGACGGATTACCACTAGTAAGTCATAAATGTAAAATTCTACAAACGTAAATATGAGAAAATAGAGATGATAACCCAATAAAAGCTGATTTAATAACGGTGCACATCCCATTAGCACATTCTCTTAAGCCTATCGCACTCGCCAATTGTTAGAACTATGATATAATCTGTTTGCTACATCTTCGTTGAATTACTGTCATGTTCCTCATCAAATGCAAATGGTTGGCATCAATGGGATAAACATGATATAAATATAAAAACATTTCATTAATTTAAAGAAGTTAGAAACTATCTTGACGTGATAGAGAACTGCAATTTTGCAACTTTTCTTTAGGTCTGAATCCCTACTTTAGCTTTCATTCTATACTAAGATGAATTATGTATACAAGCAGGATTATGATACAACATGCCATTTCTGGCAACAATTGATAGAAGAATATTTGCTCCCATGTAATAAAAGCTATTTCCAAAGGCAAATCACCTACAGACACTGGATATTATCACTATCGTGCCCTAGATGAGAAATCCACATTCTGCCACAAAATGATATTTTATGAGATATTTTATCATCATTTGCAAGGATTAGACTAAAAGTCTGTTACGGCTCTTAGAATTACTCATTCCATCGACTAAGTGGCCTTCTCACATTTCTTTTCCGTTCGCTTATCATTCAGAACCATTCGAGTTAGTCTCTTCAGACATTCTTAGTTTATGTTTTTCCATTTCACTCTACACTGTCCAATAATTTGTTCCACTAACCATGTCAATTCTTTTCTAATTTCTTCATTTTTATCGCCCAAATATTTGTATCTGTATATTTTCCTGAGAAATAATATTTTTGTTGATTCAATTCTCCTAATTTGATTTTCATTTGAATCAGCATGCACTTCCAAGGGTAAAAGTAGGTTTATATAGTTTACTTATTGTAACTTTTCTAACTTTATTTTCAGTGTACGTGCTGTTGTACAACACAAATTATTTTACTTTCAGGTCACTTTTTTTATATGTTATTTGTATTCCAGGTAATTAAATGTGTTAAACCGTTATATTGTTGCGAATTGCGAGACTATTTTCTTTCTTAGTGGTTCATATCCTTTGAATGCCATGGTTTGTGTTTCCTCATAAGTCTTATTGTATTGTGTAGCTATATCATTTTAATTTATATATTGTTTCTGGGATACTATTCTCCTCAGAACTTCAGTCATCAATAAGAGCAGAGTTGCAACATTTGTATTGTTTATTATGAATTGTCTTTCTAAAATTTTAAGCCAGTCAGTTATGACTTTGATACAGTCGACTCCGGTTGTAGTGAATTTTGGAGACTAATGTTTTTGGTTCACTACATCCGATGATGTCACAATTAAACAGAATTTTTCCACAATGAGATAATGCATTAACTAGAGCTTATTAATACAGACATATAGCAAGA
Source organism: Teleogryllus oceanicus (assembly GCA_964035755.1). Lineage (NCBI taxonomy): Eukaryota > Metazoa > Arthropoda > Insecta > Orthoptera > Gryllidae > Teleogryllus > Teleogryllus oceanicus. The sequence goes on along the minus strand of CAXIVR010000351.1, from coordinate 76,488 downwards.
TATATTAACGGCAGAGTGAAATATCAATTGCATCTTTTGGCCTTAAAAATCAATTATTTTCAATTGTTTGGTGCACACATTTTCATTCCTAATATCTCTAAATCCTTCTCCAGAGTTTGTGTTCTCTCCATACTTGATTCTGCCTTGTCCACTATCACCAAAGATCATTTGGTCTTAAAAAATCAATTATTTTCAATTGTTTGGTGTACACATTTTTCATTCCTAATATCTCTAGATCCTTCTCTAGAGTTTGTGCTATCTTCATACTTCATTCTGCATTGTTCACTATCGCCAAGGATCCACCTCGCATGTGCACTGATCGTGTGCCACTCTTCAGAAGCCCTTTTGCTTACCATAATATACAAGATCCTTCGGTAAAGCAATGGCATAAGCCAGTAATGAAACCGATATCTTTTCTTATAAGAATGCCTCTTTAATATAGTCCTTTAGACCACCATTAGTTCTGATCAGAGTGCCTGGTTATATTAATATTTCAACATTATGGTGTAACTTAACCTAAGCAACTTACAGGTACCACGTTTTTCTCATTGTGTTTGCTTTTAAAATTTTAAAAAATTGTTTTATACTGTAATATTATAGTCAAATTATAACTGATTGGTGTGTTTCCTTTCAGACACTGAAGAGGGCCTCACAATTGAGGCGAAACATCTCTCTAAATATATTTACTGACTGGAATCATCGTCTCTTTTCATATAATGTTTGATTTAACCAGTGAATCCTGATTTATTTGATTAATTTTTGGATTGCAATGAAATTCATGATGGGGAAATTCTTCAGCACATGAGAACTCTTTTGGTGAAAATGCAGTGAAGCTTCTTACAAGTTGGACATCCACAACTGAGAAGTTAATTAGACAAAGAAAGCCAAGTACAGTTCTTAGTAAAATGTAGACGACATGACACCTTTCCTCGTCACCTAGACTATCTAAATTTAACTTTAACTTTCATAGTAAAACTGCAAACAAAAATGCAACATCTCATTAACTCTACAAAAGAAACTCCTCAGTTTAGAGATCAAGGATGGCGATATTAATCTTAATTATTTAAAACAGTTAAAGTAGACCTTGAATTTGAGATGTTTAATGTACTCCCAGAAGCTTATCATGAATTTTTGAAAACCAATAAAAGTATAATCAAAAAGTGGCAAAATGAGTTCAGACTGAAACATGATAACAAATTCAAAAAAGTTTACAATTTTAATGCTTATAACCTTAAAAATAACAACATTAAATCTTCTATTCCCTTCTTTCAGAATGTCAATGACAAATGGCTTATGAATCTTTCTAATGTTTCATGCCTAGAGAAGTGGAAAAAATCCTTATTCTTGGTGCTGATTTGCCACCCCAATAACTAATAAGAAACATCTCCCGATATTAAATTTATTAAAGATGTAAGAAAGCAATTGCCAATTGATTGATGAAAAAGACCATAACATAGCTAGAATAGAATTTGTTAATCTCTTATTACAAAGCAACAAAATTTCTGAGCATTTGTCATATTTTAAACATACCTTTAATGGACACCTCAAAACAACTAATGAATTCATCAAAACAATCCTGAACTGTTATAACAGAGCAGATAAAGGTAAAGTTACAGTGATTATGACACAGGAGGAATATTGTAATAAGATGGAAGACCTTCTGAATGACAATAGCACTTATATTGAAGTAAAAATTGACCCATCCAACAAAATCAAGAAGGAAATCAACACTCTACTGAAAGATTGGTATGGACATTTTAAATATTTGGATTTCCCACTTACTCTAAACTAATCTGCCACAATGGCAATATCCCCAGATGCTCTGGGCTACCTAAAATTCATAAAGAAGAATTCCTCTTAGAATTATTGTTTCATCGATAGTAGTTATACATGTAATTTATCTAATTACTTGTTAAAAATCTTAAATAGCTCTATTCCTAACCACATCCAATGCTAAAGATAGCTGGACCTTTGTTGAGTATATGAAAAATCTGTCAATTTCTGATAATGATATCATAGTTTCATTAGATGTCAAGGCCCGTTTCACTAACATTCCTAAAGACTTAGTTTTAACAGGCATCAGAAGAGATGGCACTTTATCAATACTAAAACTAAAATTTGCTGACCAATTCTTAATTGCTCTGGAACTCATCCTTGATTCCACTAATTTTACCTTTGAAATAAATTTTATAAACAAACTTATGGCAGCCATGGGCAGTCCATTATCACCCATCCTGGCTGATATAGTCATGGAGGATCTAGAACAGTCCTGCTTAAATCAACTGATTTTACTCCCAAAATTTATAAAAGATATGTCGATGACACCTTTATGATCATCAACAGTAACAAAATTGATCAGACCTTCAAATTTTCAATAGCTATCACAGTAGATTACAATTCCTCATGAAGTAGAGGTTGACAACAAATCGAATTTTTAGATGTGGAGGTTGTGAAAAAGACAACAGTATCATTACTAACTGGTATAGAAAACCACTTTTCAGGGAGGTATCTTAACTATTTCTCCAATCATCCTAATGTTCATAAAAATATGTAGTCGTTAACAGTTTAGTAGATAGAGCAATCTTATTGTCTGATGAAAGGTTCCATGAGGCCAATCTAAATTTGATCAAAGAAATTTTAATGAACAATGATTACCTCGGGATTATATCAATATTGCTATTACCAAAACGTTTGTCCAAAATTAAAAAATAGACTTACATACAGAGGCAAACTGTGTTTCAACTCACTCATCCAATGGAAGACAGGATAAAACTATTGTCATCCCCTTTGTCCAAAGGCCTTTCCTACAAGATCAGAGGTGTTTTAAAAATTATGGTTTTGATGTGCTTTTTGTAGCACAACAAACTCCAACACATTATCAAAACTGGAAAAGACAAACTCCATAAAATAACAGACTAACGTAGTTTACAAAATTGATTGTATAACACAAGGCTGCAACAAAGTCTATTATTTATTGATTGATTGATTATTTAGTGTTTAGAGGGCGCTTCAACTGCCAAGGTCATTGGCGCCATGTCAAAGTATTTAAAAGGGTAGATTGAGTAAGTTTGCAAAAGCAACTTACCCGCTAATTAAAGCATGAACATTACTTAAAAGGCATGAATCCGCAATAGTGTACGACTAAATAAGGCAGAAGGAAAATATAACAGACTCTGTAAAATTTATCATAAAATGTAAAATTGGCTGTAAAGGGAGCACAAAACAAACTACATAAGATATTGTCCATGCCACTCAAATAAAATTACGTATTCCACTTTCTCTCAAAAAACAAAGAGTTTTGAGAGTGCAGAATCGTCGTCCCCAAGCACCTCCGTAGCGAGTTGCCCAGGCTATGCACTTCGTCGGCTGTCATCGAATTTTGTGCAATGCAGCAGGACGTGTTTACAGAAGAACCGTCCGGCATGTGTCACAGATGGGAGGACTTTCCCCTCGAAGGAGGAAACTATGGGAAAAGTGGCAGTGTCAATACGAAGGCAGGTTAAAATTACTCTCGCGCCTACAGAAGCGGGCTGAGGAGCGCCAAGGATTTACGGAATTCTTAATCGCGCTAAGTTTAAAAGTAGTATTGTGCCACTCTGTTTGCACGCTCTAAGTACGGATCGTTTCAACGAAGCCAACATCCGACAATGGTACAGCAGGGATGTCAATGTGTATCCTACGGGTCGCTGATTTCGCCACTCGGTCGGCCAGCTCGTTCCTGTGATGTTCATGGCCTGGAACCCAACTAAGGACCAGGTCATAGTGGCAAGACCGAAGACGATGAATGAGGTTCTGAACTGATTTGATCAGGTAGTCTGACGACGGGCGTGAGACTGCTTGAAGGGAGCTGAGAAGTCAGAACAAAGAACAACACGCCGCAGCCTCGCTGACTCGATGTATTTCAGGGCCTCCAGAATTGCATACATCTCAGCAGTAAATACACTGCACTGGGAATGTAGTCGATATGATTTGGTGGTCTTGATACAATAAAAACTACATGCCACTGCATCGTTGCACGATGAACCATCTGTATATAAGAATAGATGGTCAGGATAGGCTTCCCTCGTAGCCTGAAACTGCATCTGGTAAACCAGAGGACTAGCGATATGTTTGGAAAGATTGGAGAGTCTGAGGTCAATATTGGAGAGCAGAAGCTTCCAAGAGGGGATCAGGTCGCTTGGGGCTTTACAGGAGTGGGAAGTTCGACATTAAGTCCCCGCAAAAGATTTCTTAATCGTATGCCTGGGGGCTGGGGTAGTGATGTTCGAAGTATGTACGATGATTCATATTTTGGGTGGATAATAATTCGGCGGCACGGATGGCTATGGGACCTGACATTAGCTCCATAGGACGATAATAGAATAGCTCGCCTTCTTTCCAGGGATGGCTCCCAGCGTCAGTTAGAATGCACTCAATTCGGCTGGTGCGGTATGCACCTGTTGCAAGGCGGATACCAGCGTGGTGAATGGTGTTAATGGGCCGAAGAGTGGAAGGGGCTGCCGAACCATACACTTCACTACCGTAATCCAAAACTGAGCGGATGAGTGATTTATATAACCGCAATGGGGTGGTGCGGTCGGCTCCCCAAGACGTACCACTCAGCAATCGAAGAAGATTGAGGGGGGAGACGCATCTCGATTTTAGTGTGCGGATGTGAGACGCCACGTTAGGGACTTGTCAAACGTAAGTCCCAAGAACCTGGCAGTGTCGGCGAATGAAAGCGGATTCCCTCCCAGGTAGAGAGCTGGATCGCTGTGCAAGTGATATATTCGGCAGAAGTGTACACCAGTAGATTTACTAGGCGAGAATTTAAAACCTGTTGACAAGCTCCATTCATGGAGCTTGTTGGCACCAGTTGGAGGTTGCCTCTGGATCACTGATGCTACTGGACGAACAATAGATGGCAAAATCGTCCACAAACAGCGATGCCTTTACTGGTTCTCGCACGACCGACGCTATACTGTTTATGACAATGGCAAACAGAGTGACACTTGCACCGACCTTGGAGAATGCCGTTTTCGAGAGGGTGGCTGCTAGACAGTTTGTCCCAATGCGAACTCGGAATGATCTGTTTGATAAAAATTTTGGAGAATAAGAGCTTTAATCCCCACGAGTGCAGGGTTCGCAAAATGCCATACCTCCAGGTGGTGTCGTAGGCCTTCTCTATGTCAAATAGTACGGCCACAAGGTGTTGTCTCAGGATGAAAGAGGTTGATATTTCGGTTGCCAAAATGACAAGATGGTCCGGTGTTTCCTGAAGCCGCACTGGATTGGTGTGAGCAGGTTTCTGCGCTCCAGGGTCCAGACCAAGCGCTGGCTTACCATCCGTTCAATACTTTGCACAGGCAGCTGGTGAGAGCGAGGTCGGTAGCTCGATGGCAACGACCGATCCTTTCTGTCCTTCAAAGCTGGAATGACTATGGCTTCTCGCCATTGAACAGGAATGGTGTCTCTTCCCAGATACGATTAAACAAGAGAAGGAATTGCATTGCCTCATCAGGAAGATGTTGTAGCATTAGATTATGTATCCCATCAGGACCTGGGGCAGTTCTTTTCGCCAATGCAAGAGCGCAGCGCAATTCGACATGAAAAAGGGATGTTGAATCGGCAGTCTCTCTGGAGGAGAATTCCAGCGGACGACACTCCATCCTCTCTTTGATCAAAGAAAATCAGGAGCGTAGTTCGCCGAGCTTGACATCTGTTCATAGTACGTGGCAGTTCCTCTACAATCTCATCTGAGAAGTGATCATTCCACCATTTTGAGAAGACATGGCACCGTGTTTGAGAAGAGTGTCCTTTATCTGGCGGATTCTTCTCCATACCAGGCGTGGTGGCGTGTGGCAGTTCAGGGAGAGACGTATGCTCTCCACGATTCCATTTTCTCTCTACAATTATTCTCCTTGCCTCGCCCTACATCTTTTGTATTCGATAAGGGTTGTCCACAGTTGGATAATGTCTAAGATGTGCATGTGCCTTTTACGGGCGCTGACGCTCTAGAGCAGTCCTTATTCCACCAAGGCACAGGGATGTGTCGTGGACAGCACGCAGACTTCGGATTGCAATGGTGGCTGCGCGAAGAACGGCGTCAGTGAATTGGGCGACTAAGGCATCAACGCTTGAACGGTTCTCTGGAATGTTTATTTCTCGCAGAATGTATTCCAGTCAGCTCGATGGATTACCCAGCGAGGTGAACGGGTAGCGTCTAAACTAGGAATATTAAAGCGTACCATGGTAGGAAAGTGGTCACTCCATGTAAGTCATCAAGAACAGTCCACTCTAAGATGGTAGATAGACATGGACTGCAGAGTGCCAGATCTATTGACGAGAAAGTGTTTGACGCTGTGGAAAATGTGTATTTTCCCAGAGTTCAGAAGAATTAGGTTCTGCTGGTCAATAATATTTTCGATAATAGTACCTCTGGGGCATGACCTCGTGCTACCCCAGGCGGATTGTGGGCATTAAAGTCACCCACAATAAGAAAGGGCGGGCAGCTGAGAAACAACTTCAAGTTCCTCTTGTGACACGGCAGCCAGGAGGAATATATTATTGCACACCGTCAATGAAAAGGACGGCAGATATCTACGGACGCATACAGTTTGAAGGTCGGTTCGAACGATATGTTCCTCAGAAAACATATGGTCTCGGATAAGAACCGCGACACCTCCGTGAGCACGAAGTCCGGCATCTTGGTCAAACCGATAGGTTTGGAATCCCGCGAGCAGAGGGGTGGTTAGGAAGAAGATGAGTTTCCTGGAGACATACTATAAATGGTCTGTGGCGGAGAGTATGAGCTTCAATTCTTCTAAATGTATGCGAAAACCGTTCAAGTTCCATGAGAGAGCCATTCAAGGAAATTATTATTTCTTTGGGTGCCTTCTTTTCTTTCTCACCTTCGGAAAAGAAGAGCTCTTGAGGTGCTCCTCATCTACACAGAGTCGTCCTGACTGCTGCTGGATAAGGTCGCCTGTGTCAGGGGTGTCGTGTTTTGTACAGGTGACCGAGATCTAGAAGGGTTGGAAGATCTTCCAGTGTGAGTCTCGGCAGTGGGAGGAGGACGAGACTTCGGCGACGGATTTGAGTTGTGTCGATTTCTGATTGGAATCAGTTTCTATAGGAGCTCAGGAGAAGTTTTCGAGTGGCTGGAGTTTTTTGCTGTTTATTTTGTATTTGGTTGGTATAATAACTTTTCCCCCTTGGATACAGGCCGTATCTTCAGGGAAGTCTATAGGAGCAACCTGGCAGGAGAAATGCGCTGCTGGGGCTGGAGTGCATTGGGTTTGGCAGCTCACGGTTACCACCGGGGGCCTAGCTTTTAAAGTGCTGGAGAAGGATCGTGACATGTCTACTGGATTCCTTGCTTGGAATCGACGCTTCGCCTCAGGGAAAGAAACTTTTTCTGTCACTCGTATCTTTTGGATTTCCCTTTCACGGAGATAGATTGGACACTGGTTGAAATTGGCTGCATGGTTGCCTTCACAGTTAAGACAGTGCGGTGGTCTGTCGCAGGGTTGTGGGTCGTGCGCTGGTGTTCCGCACTTCCCGCATACTGCGCTAACCGACATGCAGCGTTGCTGAGTATGACCAAACCTTTGGCAGTTGAAACAGCGCAAAGGGTTCGGAACATATTGTCGCACACGGAGGTTGTAAAAACCAGTACTTATTTTTTCCGGAAGGGACGGACGGTCAAATGTAAGGATCAGGGTCGAAGTGGGGATTAATTTCCCTGCTCCTTCCGTCTGATCCTATACACTTCAGTGACTCCAAAACTCTCAAAGAAGTTCGACAGATCTTCATCACTTTCAGAAGCAAAGTCCTCGTGGTTTACCACGCCTTGCACAAGTTCAAAGTCGGGTGATTCGTGACTACCACCTGGATGCCGGCAATCTGCTTGGTTTTTGAATTTTCCAATTGTTCGTCGGTGCGTGCTTCAAATAGAATGGTACCATTTCTTGTCGCACGACCGCTTGAGCTTACCAAACTCGTCTTCAATGGCTCGCGCCAGACGGAAACACTTGCTTTTAAAAGTTTTCCTTCCTCGGCGCATGCCATGAGGAGAAACGGGCTTCTCCGGTTGATCATCTTTTGCGAAAAAACTATTCAAATCGATAGTTCTATCAAAATATCTCCTCTTCCTTGCGGAGGAGGGCGGGGGGTTTATTTTCTGCTCCATAGAGTAGAAGGCGGTTCATCTCCGTGCTCCCCACCCACCATGGAGTCCAACAGGGGACACCCCACTGGGGTGCCAGGGTTGGCACAGAGATAGTAGGGAGATGTCACAGCGCTGCCCGCCGTGGATCCCCGCTCACCCTGGAGTTCAGTACAGACCTAGTCCAAGCCGGTTGATCGGGAGGGGTTAGCTCCCGACCGCCCGTCTAGAAGAGTCCATGGCAAAGCAAGTGTATTGGAGACCTACAGGAATGTTCCCAACAATACGTAAGAGCACGTATCCCTAGATCCCAAAGAAAGAAGTAGCACGAGGAGAGTAAGGAAACAGCAGGACCCTCAACCGACAGGACATACATTCCCTCCGACACGGGTCGCCATGCACGCAAACACATGGGTGGGCGTTCAGCATACAGGGGGGGCCAGTGAAATAAAAGAGGGAGAAAAAAAGAAAGGATGTAATAAAGGAGCGAGAATGATATAGGGGGAAAGAAGAAAAATGTCGAGTGAAAGAAAAGAATACTGAGAGCCCTCTCCATCCCCGTCAGGACGTGGACCAACCCACCTCGACGGGTGGTATTGGTTGGTTACGTTCGTACCTTAAATAACTATCCCCAGAGAGTGGAAATAGCTTACTGGAATGATGGAACTTACGACGCACCTTTCCGACTTTTTGCCCATTGCACGTGGAGTTCTTCGGGATCGATTTTAGACCCTATTCTATTCCCTATTTTACGCAAACGATATGCCTCGACGATTCCAAACGGAAGAACAGTTCTCTTTGCAGATGGTACGAACATCTTTGCAATAAAGAAACCGTAAATAGTACAATATCAGATGTTTCAAATTGGTTCCAAAATAACAAATTAATTGTAAACGAAAAAAAACGGTTTTAATGCATTTTTCCCATTTCAAATAAACCATTCTGTGCTCCATTGACTGATGTTAAGGAAACAAATTTTCAGGTCTCTCAATTCAGTCAAACCTTAAATGGAACGTCCATTTAAATGAATTGAACACAAAATTAAGTTCATCATGCTACGCGTTCAGAATTTTTGCAAATTCAGTCAGCCTTCATACTGCTCGTTGTGAATATTTCGCGAATGTTCATTCCCGTCTGATATATGGCATAATATTCTGGGGGAAATACATCTTATAAACTCCCAGACTTTTTGATTACAAAAAAGAATTGTACGAATAATACCAAATTCCACCCACGTGATTCATGTAAGCCTCTCTTCATTAATCTAGGAAATTTTTCCATAACCGTGTCTTTTATTTACAAATCAGTGGTTTTTGTCAAAAATGACTTTAAGGGCGGGGAAAATATTTTCAGAAAATGCCGAAGTCTATTACTATAACACTCGACGTAGAAATCATATTCATCAGGTGACAGTATCAACAGCTCATTACAAAAAATTTACATACAATACATGTACATTATTTTACAACACTTTGCCAGATGACATTAAACGATTAAATTCAATAGAAAACTTTAAATCCCAAGTGAAATCGTTTCTGCTGCATACCTGTTTCTATAAAATTAGAACTATACTGAGCATCAGAAGAAAAGTAACATTAATTTTAACAATGATACATAATGCATTATTTACCATTTGGACTGTATAAATAGTGTAAACAACCTGTAACAACTATTGTACTACAGCTTCCGGGTCAATGACCCATCTCGATCAAGTCTTTCGTCCAGTTTCCCTGATCATCTGAGCAAATGCTGAGATGGCCCCTTGTTTTGCTTCTGGATATAAATGTTACTTCATTATCTGTCCCGTCTTCTAGAATTCAGGGGAAAAATACAGTTATTCAAATTATCGTTTCCATGTTGTCGCGGCAGAAGTATTATTCTGAAGGACAACATGGATAAGACGAAATGTATTGCTTATTTATCTTTGAAAATAGATTTTATTACATGGCATTTTTTAATTAAAAATTTCCCAAGTAGGATATGACTTAGTGTAGGGATCCAGAATTTGAAAATGTGCACACAAATTTTCTGTTCCCCATGGCGTCATATGCAGTTTTAACTGTTTTTGACGTATAATAAAAAAATCATTCAATCTATTTTCTTATATATTATGACCCAATGGTCATTAGTCATTCATCTTTAAAACGAGACGCCAATTTGAATCGGGCGCAGGAAAAAGAATCGAGAATCAGACGAACGGTTCTGGTGAACGAGTCGCGCAAACAAGAAGGGGACGAAGTCAAAGGTGTGAGTGGAGAAAAGCTGAGATGGCGCGCACGGGCGAGGTAACGTGTATCAGTTACTGATTTTTATCGGTGAGCATCGGTGAATATGTGGAGAAATAGTGACAGAGTGAATAGTAACTAAATGCAGTGGGCGGGAATATTGGGTCGAGGTTTTGACCTGAACGTCTGTTTGTGATAAAGAGTAGAATGAAGATGGAAGCATGTGGCGAGCGATTGCGCGTGGGCCATCAGCCATGGGTATACCACTAGATGAACGATTTTGAGAAAACGCATCGTCGTAATAATACTGATCTCGTACAACAACATCGAAAACGTGTGACTGGACGGCAAAATACTGGAGTCGGGCAGCAACCACGCAACCAGCCAGCAGCAGCGCGAGGGTCCCACCACACCGTGGCGTGAAGGCCAGCCAGACAAAAGCAGCTGTGCTCTGCGCCAAGAGAGTGGGAAATACAGGATGAGTAACCGAACATATAATAGTCATGTAATTCAAGTGAATCCAACATAGCCACGCTGGCCAGAGAGTATATTAAGGGATAGGGCGTACTAATGAACCATCGCGTAGATAGGAGAATGAAGTATAGGTTATACACGTACGATGTTAGTAATGGTTGCAATAATAACTAAAGTGATTAGTAAGAGATTCATGTATTTATTGGTATCGAGTAATCAGTAATATAAGTAAGAATAGATGTTGATTCATATCGATGTAGTATCATAAGATTGCAGATTCATGTATTTACTGGTATCAGACTTTCTTTATGCTTATTTCTCTTTGACGAATAAATGTGTATTACAAAGTGGCAAATTAGCGATTAATGAACTGTATAAAGGAAGAGAAGAGTACTAAAAATCGACAGCCAACATCCTCCTTATAAAGGCGCCCCTAAAGGAATCCCTTGTCCCTTCATCATTTTAGAAACAGCAGATACTGCTATTAAAATTCAATATGTGGTCACTGCCTCAATCGATGTGGATTCCTAATTGGAAAGTGAGAGTAAAGTACAGTCACTATATATATATATATATATATATATATATATATATATATATATATATAGTTAGTTTGAAGAACGTTTAAGAGAATGGTGCAGCAGGATTCATGTTCGATGAAGACCCAAATATTTAGAAAATTTGTTCCATAATGATCATGTATAATTTTTCGAATATTTGAGTTGTTTTCATGAAATTTTTTGGGTGAAAATTCAGGCCAAGTATTGCTTTTACAACATCACTAGTTTCTTCTGAAATCTGTTCGGAGAAATCTGCGGCCCAATTTTATCTACCCACAATTTTGCACTTACAGGTCGTGTCGTTTTATTAAATTATTTCCCCCTTGGGTTTTTACGTGGACGGGGACAAAAAAGTTTTTAGAATATCTGTAAAAAAAACTTTATTATTCGTCTTGCTGATCGACTTTTTACCTATCTTCAGGCTCCCAATAAAAGAAGCAAACTATAACAATTCTTAAAGGAATATAAAAAAAAAGGGTTCCCCGAGATAAATTAATCAATATAAATAAAAAACATTATTATAACGAAACACAACTCGATATAATTTAACATCCCAGACTCACCATTATAAAAAACAATACAAGACCCCAAATTTGGGTAAATTAAAAAAAAATATGTACAATAAGCGTGCGGACCCCGTTCAGCATGGCAGTCATGATAATAAAAACTTTGCGAGATAGTTGTGACGGGGGAAAGAATTTAAAATATTTACGAAAAATATAAAAAACAGAATGTTCATAATTTCCATATGCATTAAAAAAATTCTTCATAAGAAAATTCCCTTTTATTTAAATTAAAAATGAAAAAATATAAATTTTGGCAAACAATCATACAAATAATTTTTCCCCGAAAGTTCTATAATGCAAGCCCAAAAGGGTTTAAAATATTTGATTCCCTGTGTTTGAACAATTCGTTTTTTTTTATATCAAGCTTTTCCCAGACCAACCTAAAAATAATAAGGGCCTTCCAAAATCCAACACTTCAACATCTGTAAATTCATTGAATGTCCTGTCTGGGTGTGTCGTTATTGTGTTGGCGTTTTTGTTCGATATATCGAATTTGCCCAAAACTAACATCTTTTCTAAACATATTTGTACTTACAGGTAAACAAATTATTATAAAGCTTTTAAAAACCCGGATAATGTGCAAATACATTAAAAAAATCAAAATATTAGGGGTTTAAACAATGAATACAAAACTGTAATAAACATCAAAAAAATTACAGAATTTTTGGTAAGTCATTTTTAAAATTGTATTTAAAGTAAAGGTGTTTTAAAAAGCAAAAAATTGAAAATTACGTTTTTTTTTTTAACAATTCGGAGCAGTCGAAAAATATAAAAATAATTCGCAACAATTTGTGTTTAGGGAAAAATTTTTTGTTTTTTTTTAAACTGTTTCAGATTTCAAAGACATTTAAAAATTATTTTTGTTTTTTTTTCAAAAATATTTTTGTTTTGAATTTGAGCCTAAAAAATATAAAAATTATTTCTGATACAATAAATTCTTCTCTTATGTATCTTTTTTTCAATCACAAAAAATTTAGTTTTAAAATTTGGGTGAAAAAAAAACCCAACACTTTTTTGGCTGTGAGAGCTGTGGATGGTAGGACTGGGGTAAAAACCTTTAAAAATCTTTTTTTTATTTTAAAGGTTATAATGTAACTATCCCCTTTTTGCTTCCGGAACTTTTACCAATCTTTTTGGGAAAATTTTTGTAGTAATCATATTCATTTTCTGCTTTTTTTTGCGGAGTTTCCATGGAAATTTTCCTATGAACATATTTTTTGATATTATTTGTTGTTCTAAAAAATGTATGAACAGAAAATGGCAACAAATTTTACAGATAATATTTAAAAAGTTAATCATTCTTTTAAACTTTTGAAAAATTTGCAGTGGTAAAAAGGCTGTAATCTTAATTTGTATCCTGTAAAAATTTTAAAATTTTAAATTCAATCAAAGAAATTTTTTAAGAGAAATTGAAATTATCAGTTTAAACACATTCATTGATAATTATGAATAACAAGGATCAGACCTTTTTAATCACCCACATGTAATTACAGACCCTTAAAAAAAGTTAAGTTGGACATTCCTTTCATATGTGGTGTATTGAAATTTTTTCTTATGGTTCTACAACTGGATTGAGATTTTAAACTACTAATTTTCACGAATTTTATTCAAATATATAATAATATATTGTAAACACTAAAAAAATTGCAAAAAAAGGCGGTGGGTAAGTAATTTGTTTTGGTTAAAACATAAAATTGTAATGTAAATAGAGGGGGAAAAAAATTTTAAATAGTAATTAGCACATTACCCAATTTATACAAATTCAAAAAAATTACTAAAAATATGGATCAGCCCTTTCCCAAGAATAGTATAATCTTCTCAGATATAAATATAGACTTTCAGGACAAAGTTAACATGGGCTCCCCGTTTTTTTTAGCCCAGCGGTCATCTTCGAATATCTAATTTGAAATACTTTTAATTGTCCTACAACTTTTTTAAACCAGATATTATCAGCTAATTATTATGGATATCACAAAAAAACATACTTTTGATATTTTAAAATATGAAAAACTGCGATAGTACGGGGAATCTAACTTTCTTGAAAAAAAAAGAAAAAAACAACTATTTTAAAAATTCAACAAAAAATCGCGCGTTTTGAATTAAAAAATTCCTCCCCAAAGCAAACAATACAAAGTGACAATTACTAAACGTCATATCACCCTACAAGAATAATATAGTCTTTGTCAAATGTCGTTGTGTGATCGTTAACAATTATGCGTGATTGGGGGGGGCGCTCCCTTCGCCTTCGAGATCGCCCCCAAAGAAGTAAATTTTATGCAACTTTGAAATGATGTAAAAGCGCAGTCAGAAAACTCATGTTTACGAAATGATATGGCATTCAATGCAGATTTTGTAATTTTTTAAAGTGGTATATGAAACAAGTGTGAAATTGAAATTTTTTGGTTTTTTGGACAGTTTTTTCGGGTTATTCCCCAGTGTACGACCGACGGCTGAAATTTACGCATATGAAAATCTTTCATATAATGAAACGGGAGCATTGACACAGATTTTTTAAAATCAAAAATAGTTAAATTAATCTGAATCAAACAAGTTTCGTTTAAAAGTTTGTCATTTAAAAAAGATAATACTTGCGATGAAGCAGAGGTTCTTTTCACAACTGGGGAAAAAAATTTTAAATTAAGTTTAAATTATAACAGAGTGCATCGTACATGAATGTCCCACACTATATTTCATGGGGCTGTCGTGCTCGGGAAGGACCTACAAAACGTTGAGTCTAACCAAACAAAATTAGAAAGTAATTTACAACACATTGGAGCCAGCAATCCCATTTCCCAGGGACCCACAGAATGAGATAAAGGATGGAAAATCGGCAGTTTGCTCTATAAAACCCTAGTAAAAGCATAATACTTTCTCAAACTACCTAAGTATACGAGAAAGTACAATTACCGTCAAAAAATTAGAAAATTGGTACGCAAGGGCAAAATGGAAGGTTGTGCAACTATTTACCATATTGGTAAAAAAATTGGCATAACCTCGATGATTAAACTGCCATTTTTTAAAACAAAATGTTATCTCACCTTTTGGGGGAATCTGAAAAAACCACATCTCCCTTCTACTTTTTTTTCCAAAAAAGAAGGGCTGGTACTGTGAACATTAGAGAGACGTTTCCCAAATATTAGCCTCTTTGGTCAATGCATCGATACGTGCTTGCAATCCCTTTCTGTGCTCGTTTGTTCTTCAAACAGGCGGGCTTCCTGCTTTTCTTGTTCCAAGCTTTCCCGGGGATTCTCGTCTCTGTTCTTCTTTCCCCCTACAATATATAAAATAACAATGAAATAAATTTAAGATTATATGCAAGTATTCTATCCTCTTAATTTCTAATTAGAAAACATCACTTTAAACATTCACAGTAAGCTAAAAACGGGAATTTCACGCTTACTCGAGTAAAAATCAGCCATCTTTTCCCACCCCGGTTTCATTCTACGCAAAGTAATACAAAATCTCTTTTCGGTTTGGTAAAAAATTCCTCGTAGCTGATCTAGTCCTACGGCGACATTTTACTCGTATTTCGAGCCAGTTCAACGCCATCTGGGAGGCGGTTGGGCATGTCGGGGAGTTCGTCGGGCGTCTCCTCTTTCACAATGAAAAATACAGCGCGAAAAAGATATCCTTTTTGTACGGGGGAAATGATATTTGAATAAGTGAAGAATAACTCGTATTTCTATTTGTTTGTACTTGCATACTCCAATTATGAAAACCAAAACCCATTTCACGGGAAAAGAACTTAGTTACTATCGGGAGGTCCCTGATGATTTTGGGGAAGGTTTTTTCGTTTTGTTTCAATGAAAAAAGAGTGTGGATGCTTGACAAATATATGTTTTTAAAATAATATTTATCAAATATAAGATTAGTATACTATTAGATAATATTGTGTTTTTAAAGAGTTCAACAAAACAATGAAAACCCAAAATACATTTAAAGGTAACAGAAAAAGTATTTTAATAGATAGGTAGTCATGATTTTTAGCATATTTTTCTGCAGTCTTCAAAAATAGTAAATGATACATTTTTTTCTAACAATATCAAATGTGATAAACGATTTCGCAAGCATGAAAATTAACCCCAGAAGCAATGTTTGCTGATGGTCTTTCCTACACTATTCAATTTTCACCATGGCTAAGCATAACTTTTTTTCATCAGCATATAACTGAATTTTTTGACATTTTATGGAAACAGAACTACAAAGGAATGTATATATTTATGTTGGGGAACATGTTTTGGTGCAACATACCTCAACAAAGCGAGACAGGGGTTTGTTGACATTAATAAAAAATCGAAAAAATTTTCTAATTGTCGGGGGTTGTTATAAATAGTTCATTTTAAAAATTAGATTGCTGAATCCTTAATTATAAAAAGATAAATGATACAACTTTTTTTTGGGGTTTTGAACAAGTTGCTATATTTTATCTGAATAAAGCAGTAATAACAAAAATCGTTTAAATTGATTAGAAAAAAGTAGAAATCTTAGTAAATTCGTTAAATTTAAAAGGGATAAAAAAAAATTTTCAAAAAAATTTGTATGAAACATTTAATTGTTTTTTAAATTTAATTTTTGAATTTTAAATTTTGAAATATTTTAAAATACTTAACTATTGTGTAAACCTATATTTGATAATTTACAAAATGAAAATATTGTATCTTTTTAATTATTACTAATAATTTTTAAAGTAACAATAATTAAATGAACTTACAAATAGTAATATTTCTGTTTTTAAATTCTATAATTTTCTAAAAAAAATGCCTATAAAATTCTTTCAGAAATATTTAAAATTTTTTTCTAAGTTTTTTAAAAACTTTTAAAATCTTTTATTTCTTAACATTGAAATTAAATTTGAAAAAAATATAACCCCCGGTTTATATTATTATGTATTCTTCTACAGTTAAAATAGCAGATTTTCAGTCAGTGTGAAATTCCAGTGATGCTCAGTTTCCCAAACTCAAGTGTTTTGCTTTCCCAATCCCATGGGGGAATTTTTTTTAATTTTTTAAAAAAAAATATTAGTTTGAATACATTGAATACCAAATTGTATTTCGAAATTGATATTAAATTTTTTTTTATTAAATGACTTTTTTCCCGTATTTATTTTCTGCTTTATTCGTTTTTTAAAAGTCTAAATTTTAGAAATTTTAAAAATGAATGTCAAGTAGTTTAGCAAGGACCAAAAAAAACTTTTTTTAATTTTTTTGGAATGGGATTCTCAATTTCGTTTCCCGGGTTTTCCCCCCAGGTATGGGGAGTCTTGAGGGGCCCACGTGAACAACTCTTAAGAGAAAATTTTAAGTTTGAATTTGTTCAAAATGATGTCTGTCCTTTAAAAGGATACCCTTTTTTACATTTTATTTTAAGCAGTTTTCCATTGTTTTTGGATCTAAAAAAAAAAATCCCCAAAAAGTTCAATTTGAAGGGGGAGCTTACCTATAAAATTTAAAAAATGTTGGTGATTCAAATTTTCTAAACCCCAGATATAAAAATATTTTTTTGTATTCTATAAATAACATTTTTTGAAATTTTTAAATTGGATTTTTTTCCTTTTTAATTTCCCTAAATGATCAAGAGGGTTTAAAATTAAAAGGGGTACAAAAAGAAAAATTTAAATTAACCAGTCCCAAAAAAAAACTTACTTTTTAACATTACCTTATTTAAATTGGGCCTGAAACCTAATTCATGTATATTCATAGACCCAATTCATGTACCCCTTGTAAAAAGCTCAAAGTTAGAATTTTTGCCGGTATTTCTTATTTATACTCTACTTATATGTTCAAAATTCTATTGTATTATCTTATTATCAGGAAAAGGGTGTTATTGATGTTTGTCCTTTTTATTTATTGATGCAGAAAATTTGGATGCAGATAATAATGAAGACAATGGGTTTACTAAAGGGTTTTGCATCAAGTCTTAAATTTTGGCCATTGAGCAGCTTCTGTTATTCTAAAAAATATCTCATAAATGGGGAAACCAAAGGGCAATAATTTCTTGCACTGAGTAAAAGTTGTTCTGGTTGTGGCCCTGGTATCAATTTCTATAAATTAGAATCTGACTATTGAGAAGTTGTCAGAATGAAATTTTTTGTCCGTGTCAATAGTTGCCCAACGTGCTTTGGGAGTTTTTGTTTCTATATCTTTTTGTTGGGGACATTATTTTATGTTTGCATAATTTCAGGAAGACTAATATTTAAAGTCAATATAATTATTGAAATTTTATTATTTGAGGACACTGCTGTACATTATATATTTTTCATTTTTTTTTTAAATGATATGTTAGAGTTAAATATCTTGGGAAAAAAAAATACTTGGCAAAAAAAAATTTGTGAATATATAATTCTATAAAATTTTAAATTTGGGGATCAACCATTTCAGGCGGTGCTGAGTTAGTATGGTATTAATGTTATTTCGCGGCATGTGACTTTTTTTTATTTAACATCAATGCAAATGTTCTTGATGAATGTACTTCCGTGCGACTATTTTATTAGTTTTCGCGATTGCAGAAAATTCGGTTTCGCCGAGGGCACCCCTTCGCCGGGGTTTGATTGATTGAAAGGGATCAATCCATAGGACTCTTTTTTGCAGAAGTGGTGTGAGTGCCGAGCAGTAAAAACAGAAACAAAATCGGGTTCTCCCCCAAGGGGAGGGGAAAAATGTTGCTTTTGGGAAACCCCAGTGTGTGCTAGTGTCGTGGTATAATTTGCGGCCCATTTAAAACCCAAAGAAATATTGTTTTGCATCCCCCACTAATTTTTTTACTTTATTAGCTTTTCCCGAAATTGAGACATACCTACCCCCCAAAATGGCCAGGTGCAATGGACAGCACTAACAAAGCTCCCCCCAATTGCAGGTTAGGTCGCCCCAAGTGTGCCTTGGTTCCTTTAATTGTGGAAATGAAACTCGCGCTTCTTTCCCTTTGGTGCCCCCCTGGGGTCAAATGGAACACGGAAGCTCCCCTGGGTCCCACTGGTGCCGAATAAAAACCTAAAAGGTCGAGGCCAACGGGCGACAGATTCCCCAGAAACGGGTAGCCATGCCACGTGCCAAGTGTAATGGACCATAACGATAAATGAAACAAAAGTAAATAGGGCGATAGAATCAATGGAGTCGGGGCAAATAAAATTTGAACAGTAATATAAGAAATGTGCTTTAAAAACAACAAACTTGTTTTCCCGGGCCGCCTCGGCTCGCCCGCTGATGCCTGGTTGCCCGCTGGTTCCAACGTTGTCAGGGATGCTCGGCCTCGCGGGAAAAGGACCTCGTGCGTCCTTGGGGGAATCACTTCACGTTATATGATTTCTGCTCGCCCTAATTATCGTGGTCCCAGGGTGTTTCCCGCGTATCTTTTTACCATTACTTTAGTTGTTCTAATAGAGGGAAAGTGTTTTTGCACTTTTTTTGGCTTTTGGCCACCACCCCTTAGGTAATTCTCGCGCGCCGTTAATTCTCTTACTGAATATTCGAAACCTATTCTTAGAATCGAATTTTAATATTTTCTTGTTAATTTAAATTCCTGTTCGTGATATACGCTGCACAATGTTCCTTTTCTAAAAACCTTCACCCACCGCGTGTTCAAAAGGGTTTTCCCGTTTTGTTTCCCCCCTTACCTCCACTGTTTATTCGTTTTTCATATTTTCTCCCCTTAATTCCCCAAAACTGATCTTATTTTTTTGCCCCTTGTGATCAAAAGTTCCGGCCCACCTGGCTGAAACAAACGTACAAGTTTTGGCCCCCTTTCATGGGTATGCGGGAAGCCCAATAGGGTTACCCTTATCCTTTTTGACAGCGTTCACTCCCAGGCATATTTTGGGAATCGGTAGGGCCATTCTTCGCGGGGGACTGAGGAGGGTATCGATTCGGGGGGTGAGACCTGGCACGAAGTCGGCTTTCCCTAAGACACCCCAAAGGTAGTTCAAATCGGGACTCTGTGCAGGCCAGCCCCCAAAAAAAAATTTTATTGTCAGGGAACCCTCCCCACAGCCCGGGGTTTGAACATGTGGCGATCGTGTTAAAAAGATGTTCCCCACCCCCGGTGTTCAACGGTGGGAAAAAAGAAAGTGCTTCCATTATCAATGTATGGGCCTGGGGGGGTGGTAGGGCACAACAACCAGGGCCCAACCCCCTCCAGGAAAAACACGCCCACCAGCACCACCACCTCCGTTTCACTGGTAACACTCCCGCTGACAGATGAGGGTGCGGGGGGGTTCGCCTTTACCCACCCCTGCCATCGGATCGCCACATTGGGGTTTCGTTGGGTGACCCCACAAATCTTTGCCACTTTTTTCAATCGTGTAATGTTGACCCTTACCCAAGCAAAAGCGGCGTGTAATTTTCTGCGTGAGGGGCGGCTTAGGCGCCTCTCGCCCTTGGAACCCAGGTTTCTGACCTCCGGTTACCCAAATTAGGAGGACCCTGATCTTTTGGGAAATTTCCCTGTGTGATGGTCTGGATAGATTTTCTGCCAAATTACTCTTTGACCCTCTTCAAATGTTTGCGGTCTCAGTCAGTTGACGGGCAGATCG
Organism: Teleogryllus oceanicus; assembly: GCA_964035755.1. NCBI lineage: Eukaryota > Metazoa > Arthropoda > Insecta > Orthoptera > Gryllidae > Teleogryllus > Teleogryllus oceanicus. The sequence continues at coordinate 55,993 of CAXIVR010000351.1, read as the reverse complement.
GCCTGTACCCTTTTTTTTGTCCCGCCCCCCTTTTTCCTTCACCCCATCCTTTTCCCAGGGGGCCCCGGTTCGGGGCCCTAAAAGGGGGCAGGATTTTCGACACTAGATTTTCCCTAGGTCCAATTCACCTGCTTTTTGGAGGAGGATTCTAGTGCCCGGCTGCTCGATCTTTAATTTTCCTGGTTTTACGATCATCACCAGGCGAATGCCGGACAGTACTCTACCAAACGGGCCACAAACCGCGCGTGATCGCCCCTTGTCCTATCTTCCCCTTACACACACACCATGTTCCCTCATATTCGGGAGACCGATCAGGGGCTTAGGCTCCCCCCAGTTTGGGGCGGTGCCCCGCGGGGGGGGAAAGAGTCCGGAGAAACCCCTAGGCAACGGTAGGTCGGCCCCCGGATCTCCCCATCAGCGGGTAGAAAGATCCTGCCATCCCCCCGAGAAAAAAAAACCCCACTACACTAACGGGACAAATTGTTAAAAGCTTTTGGGCGCTCGGAAAACCGACAAATCAATCAATTCACTATAAATCGAAACAATGGACCTAGGGATGTTTGGTTGTGGAAACCCGCGTACAGACGTCTGCCCGGGGCCAATCCCCTGACCACGTGCAAAAATTCGTGGGTTCCCCAAAAAGCCCATTCTGCTGTTCCCGGTGTAAAAGGACTCCCGGGTCGCGGAAAAATGCATACCTGACGGGGGGTGGCAGCACAATGCACCTGGATGAAAAACGCATTTTTTTGGGGGTGACCGGATACCTTTGATCACATAGTGTATCTGTTTTTTACCAGCCCGCGTGGATCGGATTTCGGCTCAAAATTATCCGTAAAATCACTCCTGTTTTCCGGACGTGGCCGTTCCTTCCCGTGGCGTTGACTACACTCCCTCCCGGTCTTTCTTTTTTCGCGTTGCTCCTTTGTTGGGTCGTTCTTCCCCGAATCGCCCTCCACAGTTGTTTTTGGCCAACAAACCAAAAAAAAATCCCAATTTTTTTGAATTGAAATAGTAAATCTTTATATCCTGTGTACTTTTTGTGTCTCAACTATGTCGAAAGTTATTGGATTCTCTTGAAAATCCCCATAAACCCCATCGTGCATGTTCAAACACGTCTATCGCCGCTTCGGGGGTCTCCCTTAAAAAAAAAACCTTTTTCAGTCCGTGAAGTTGTCTTGGTCGGGGATTCACATGTATCATTCTGCGATTGTAGTTTCTGTTGGGTTTTGGTTTTTTCGTTTACTTTTATGTGGATAATATTTAAAATTGATTTTTTTTTGCCTAAAAGCCTTAATGGAAAAAAGGGCGATTTTTTATTAAAAACAAAAACGTTCTTTAAATTCAATTAATGTGTTTTCCAATTTACACATTTTAGCAATATCATTTAAAAAAATTTCCTTTGGGTTCTTAATCTTTAAAAGACTAGCAAACAACCTCTTATCCCCCAAATAATAAAGTTTTTTCAGAAAAGGGTCAATTTTTCCCCCAAAGGGTTTTATTTGAATCTTGGGTAAAATTCCAATTTATAGAGATTCGAAGCTGGATTAAATGCTTTGATGGTGAATCCGTGGTGAGCTGGGAGCCGGAAAACCCAAATTATTTTTTTAATAAAATCTGTCGTTGGTACCCCTTTTCCCAAAATTTTTTTTCACTGAATCGTTTAAGAAAATTAAATGGAAAAATCCTTTCCCCCCTTACGCGCGAAAAAAATTGGGGGGCCCGAGATGCTCCTTGGGGCCCGGGAAACTGAACGAACTTGCGGGGGATGAACCGGGGGCTGGCTCTGCCCGGAAAAGGTCGCGTTATCTCCCCTCACCCGCACTCCGGGGAGGAGGGCCCGGCCTCCGGGGAGCACGGACTTGTACGGGGAAAGCCGCACGTCTCGACAAAAGGGAAATTCACCCCAATCACCTGACGTTGTGGGTGAAGTAAAGGTTGTTTTTGTGATTTTTTTTCGGGGTTTTTTTTGCGAAACAATTAATGAAGCTAAATATTTAAGAAATAATTTTTCTTGATTGTCAATATATGTTTACAAATAAAAGTATCCAAAAATTTTAAGACAATCATTTATTCAGTAATTTCACTAAATAACTGTGTTCTAAATTTTAGTCTTATAGAAAAATGTCCCATGATTTTTGCTGAACCATTTAACCCAGAAAAATTCACGAGATCAGAAATCAGTTTTCCCAACAATGTGGGAAAAAATGAGGCAAGTAATTTTGCCGTAGAGATAAAAAATAGTAGAAATACAATAATTGCTTGTTTTGGGGTATAAAGAGACTATTGAAATCTGCATCCAAAACCCGACTTTTTCCCTAAATAAATTTCAAGGGTTTGAATAACACAAAAATACAAAATTATGTCTTTTAAAATTTTGGTACTGTAGTGACACAGATGAACTATAGGTTTCAAGATTTTAAAAATTTTATTTTTTAAATTTATTGACGAAAAGCAGTTTTCCCCCATACAAAGCGTCCTTTTCCCTTTAAAAAACGTTTTTTTCCCTACATTATATATTATATTATACATTATATATTCTTTGACAATGGCAACTTGAAATGAAACAAAAATGTATACTTTAATCAAAAAAACAGGGTTGCAAATTTTTGCTGAAGCATTTGTTAGAAAAATTGGTCTAAAAAAATTATCAAAAGACAGGGTTCCGGGTTAAAATCCTCTTCTGGGCCGCACACTGGCTATCAAAAAGTGTCTGCTAAAATTAACTTTTTGCAAAAAACGGATTTAAAAAACAAATTATCCCTTTTTTCTAAATGAGAAAACCATTAATGGAATTTTAAATTTTATATATATATATATATATATATATATATATATATATATATATATAAAGAGAGAGAGAGAGAGAGAAGGCAAGATAAAATTTTCCTTGCCCCAAAAAGGAACTTCGCCACTGGGAAAACCCAAACCTTTTAACCCCCAGTATGTAAAATACGCCAAGCAAAAGATTCAAATTGTTATTTGTCCCTTTATCATAAACTTTCGGGAAACGAAACGGTTTTTGCTATTCAGAAAAAATTACAATTACAGAAAGAAAAATAAAAATTCCCCCCCAAACATTGATCCCGGGCATTTTTAAAAAATCTTATGGCAATTAAAATGACATCAATGTTCAAGTAAAAATTTACAATCCCCTTTGAACCCTATCTTTTTAAATAATTAATAAGTTGAGTTGTGGTAAGGGCTGAAAAAAAATTTTTAAACAAATATTTTTTTAAGAACAATATACTAAAGGGTTTTTTTAGTATTTTACTGGTGCCTATAAAAAAAAATTTCAATGTTGCTGATAAGATTGAAACTATTATTTGGACAATCCAGCTTCAAAAAATATTTTGCCACCCTTAAAAATTTATTTTTGTCAAAAAACTTTGATTTAACAACTTTTAAAATTTTTTTAATTAATGTTGAAAATAGGGAAACTGGGACCATCCCTAGTGCCCCTTAAAGGCACCAATTTCTATAGAGTTATAATTGGGAATGTATGATTCTTGCAATGCTATTTCAACTCATCCTTCAACAATGACATCTTATTTATGGGAGCTAAACCGGCAGGGAAAAAAGAAAGCTTTCACATTTAAGAAAAAAAAGAATTAAAGAATGAATGTCTTACCTTCCTTTCACCTTTTTATTCGTTAAAAAAATTTGATTGCATTTTTCAATTTCTTATCGAAGAAAATTTGCACATGAAAAAAGATGGGGAAAAAAATAAAGGGGGTGTCGAACAAAAAAAAAACGTCAAGAGCAGATACCAACATTGATTTGCTCCTCAAGGGTACCTAAAAGCTCCAGATCCATTCATTTTGGGGCTTGCCATCCTTCTACAACTGCCCAAAAAAGGGAAAACCCGGGAAATGAATCAAGGAATGAAACAAAAGAGACGGGATACTCAGAAAAATCTCTTCCCGACGAATATATGAATGAGTAGTGATTCACACTAATTTTGTAAGTATTTGTGTTCATCCCTTCATTTTTTTTTTGTTTTTTTTTTCGGGTTATATTTGTTTTTCTTCCCAAATTTAATTTTTTTTCAAAAAAGTTTTGTAAAATTCAAATAACCCCTCTAATAATGTTAAAAAAATGTAACGTTCCAAAAACTCTACTATCTGACTACTAATACAAGTATTCAAATTTCCCAAATATTTAAAAAATAATTTCAAAAACATTTTCAGTTTACAAGCAAATTTATTTATTTGTGCATTTTTACCAAAATGGCCCTTAAAACTACAAGTAATTCATTTCAAAGGGATTATTATTTTTTTCCCCCTAGATCACTGTGCTCCTTACTCCTGTGCCCTCCCAAAGATGCCCCGCGATTCAAAAATATATGTGTGTGTGGCGGCACAAGATTTGTAACCGAGAGGGAAATTTCCCAAAAAAAATATTTTGTGATATTATTTAAAAGGTTACGCATTCTTCATATTTTTGCCGGGGCAATTCAAACCAGCCCCAGCCCCCCCGCGCCACAGGTTATACGAACCTTTCCCAAACCCGGGATCCCCGACCTTAAGCGACGCCAGACCAAAAAAAATCTTAAACGTACCCCACCCTCCCCAGACCGACGCACCCCCCCTCTAATGGGCGCAATTTTTTTAAAAACCAACCGCTCGTTGTTTTCATCAAATCCCCTTTTTAAGACATAAAATAAAAATTTAAACGGAATTTTTGTAAAGACTGCTTGTACATCGGCGGGTTTAGTCGCGCCCCGGGCAATGAAACGGTTTTTCGCTAGACCGAACTTGCACGTGAATGGTTATCTCAATTTCCAAAATTAAAAAATTTTTTTCCTTTTTTTTATGGACTACCCTTTTCCTCGTTGAACTCGACCGCTTTATGGCGGGTTTATGTTCGTGCGAGTTAATTTTATTAAAACAAAATTTCTTCTAAAAGTGGGGAAAAATTTTTCTTTTTTAACTCGCAATTTAAGTCCTGATTGTTCCCAGCTATCATTTAAATCCAGACACTCATAAAGACTGTCTCGAGACGAGTCGTAATTTGGCGAAAAAAGTGTTGCGCGTGGAACCATCTGCTGTCGATCTCTGAAGAGTTTTTGAAAGGGAAAATCGACGCGCCTCCATCAGAAGGCGCCCCCCAAAAATTAGCATTCCTAACCTTCATTTTGGAACCAAAGAAAATAACAGTCCTTGATTGGTCAACGTTTTGAAAATGGCCCAAACAGCAGATTCAAATGAAATCCCTATAAGGGTAAAAAGGGTTTCCTTGCTTATGTTTTGATATTGTATTTTCTTCCCCATCGGCAAAAAAAACCAAATCTAATGGGAAAATTTTGCCAATACTTTGTTCTTTCCCTAATAGACCTCCATAAATACTGCAATGGGGCCATTGCTTGTCGCCGGACCCAAACTTCCCCCCCTGTCCCCCAATTAGGACAGCCCTGATTCGACCGGGTCCCGCGCAATCATCCGCTCTAAAAAGGTAGAATCAACGACCCTTATTTTTGTATTCATTTTAAAGACATTTAAAAAAGTCATCTATTGTAAAAAATAATATTAGAATTTAATTTGAAACCTTCAAAATCAAAATGTTTTTAACAAGCAATAAACGTGTTCTCGCCATTCAGGCGATTAACCTTCAAAGGGAAAATGACTTTGTAGTTAAAAAGCAGTAGTAGTAGTGGACCCCGTGCATGCCCTCGTTCACAAATGGTCACCCCGAGGTGCTCAAAGCCGGTGCCAAGTGTCCCGGCAAGTGCCCGTTTGGCGCCCCTTTTTTTATAAAGTTAAAACCCACCTGTCATCTGATTACCGGCCACTTCGGTGTGACGGTGTCCCCTTTTGGTATCCAGATCGTGTGCTCGCGCATTGCTCACATGCGTGGGTTGCCCCTATTGGCAGGTCAGGTTCATCACAATACTTTTGTTTCAGAAAGTCATTTTCCCCCAAGATCAAAAAACTATTTGTTTTAATATTTGTTTATGTGTCTTTCCTTTTAAATTTTTTCCCTCCCTTTTTTTCTTATTTGGACAATCCCCTTCCCCAAAAGAATTTTCCCAAAAACCTTTGGAAACCCAATTTAAAAAAATTTTTTTTTTATTTTTTAAAAGGGAAATTTTTTGGTGATTCGCAATGCGAGTAACAGTTGTGGACGCTTATGTCGATATATCGACACAAGGATTAATTTTCCGTGCTTAGGAAGGAAATCCCTGCCTCGGCCTGTGTTGCCCCAGTCGTTGTTGGTCCGCGCCGGTCGCCTGTGCAGTGTGTTCTGTTTTTCTCGTCCACCTCATACATGTATTTTTTATCTTTGTGATCCCCAAAAACATTTTTATAGTCTACCTGCGTCTTGTGTTTATGTTTACCCCCGGGGGGACATCCCCAATCCCAACGGGGTTTTGGGCCCAGACACGCGAGCGTATTTATTGGGAAAAAAGTGTTGATCGGCCGTGTAACACTCTTTAGGGCCTGAAATCCACGGTATGTCGAGGTTGAACTCCTCGGCAAAAATAATTTCGACACTTGGAAACTACAGATGCAGGCCGTGTTGGTCAAAAAGGGGGATTATTGGAACTATGTGAGCGGGTCGTGGTGAAGCCAGAACCAAACGGAAGACAACGCGAACGCGGGCCCACATACAGGGATGGACAACCAAAAGACTTGAAGGCGCGATCCCGGGCCCTTATTTTTTTCGATAAATCCAATTTAACAAACAAGTTGGGGAAATTTTGAGACATCACGGGACATGAGGCGGAGGCTGGAAGAGGTTTATCAATCCAAAAGGGCCCAACCCCCAAAAAACAACGCTCTTGAAGAAGCTAACCCCCAAAAAAAGGCAGACCCAGGGCGACGTGGGGCGCATCTCAACCGTTTCTTTGACTCGGTCGACAAACTGAACGAAATGGATGTCAAGGGAAAAAAACGCGGATCTAATTTACAATTTGCTCCTGTATAATTCCCGCGAGTTTTTAAAAATTCCGCTGTGCCATCGAGTCGCGAGATGAGTTGCCCACCAGGCTCTCCCTTAAAAATTTTCGAGAAAATGACGCTCGACAAAATGAAATGCGAAGGCATCGTCGGCCTTTGTTCCCTAAAATATGGTGGCGGTTGGCCTCATCAAAATGGCAAATCAGAAGAAAGAAACGACCGCGACAAACGCAAGTTCGGGAAAAAAGTTTTGGTGCTTTAAAATGCAACAAACCTGGACATAAAGCCAACTTTGCCGAAACATAAAAAAAAATAAAAAAGTGCGGGGGCCCTGGACGAGTACGACCCTTTGCTTGAGCGTTTTTGGACAGCGCGAAAATTTGGGAAAACTGGGGGGTGCTTGGACAGCGGCGCCCGGGCCCCTCCCCCTGCAACGAACCCCGAACTTTTTTCCTTAAGGGTCGCAACTCCAAACAAACCAAAATCAAAGGGTCGCAAACAGTTCGATCCCAGAAACAGTCGGGGAAAGAGGTACATTTTTTCGCGGGAAAAGTTGGGGAAAAGAAAAAATATCACTTTAGGTAACGCATTGTACGTTCCCGGTTTAAAATCGAAACCCTTTTTTCCGTGGGGAAAAATCACCGACCTGGACTGAACGTTTGCTTCCGTAAAAATGGTACCACCATCCGAAGATTCGAAGAACGTGGTGTTTACAGCGGTGGAAACGATGGTCTCTACTATATATGCGAGGGTGAACCAGTTCCGGGAAACATGCCCGTTGCATCGAACAAGCAGACCAGAGTTACCCCCAACGAACTTCACAGACGTCTAGGACATATCCTCCCTGATATCGTAGTGCCCTTCGGGGGATGGGGGCATCACCGGAGTGGACCTGATAGACCCAACCGGACTTTCGACTGCAAGATCTGTTTGCAAGGCAAGATGACGCGGACATCGTTCCCGAAAAATCCGATCTAAATCGAAGATTCTCAGATCTTCACAGATTTTGTGGGCCAATGAAGGAGGGAAACCTTTTGCGGGGCGAGATACTTTTTAAAAAGTTCATCGGCGATCACGGGAAATGGTGTGAATTGAGATTCCTAAAAAATCTAAGGCGGAAGGGAAAACCCAAAACCACGATAGAAAAACATCGCCCCCGTCGGAACCCAAAAGGGAAAGCCAAGTCAGGTGTCTACGGGCAATGGGCGCGAGTATCAAACAACGAGCTCGAGGTTTTCCTCCGGGAAACGAGAATCAGACGGGGAACTGCTCCGCACGGCGGAAAAAGGGGTAGCGGGAGGAAAAACCGTAACTTGAATGACATGGCCAGATGCATGTTGATGGGGAAACAAATCCCCCCCAACATGTTCTGGGCCGGGAAACGTGAACACGGCCAACCCATTTCGAAACCGCATGCCACGAAAGTCTGAACGGACGTGCACCCATGAACTTTTGGGCAGGGGCCAAAATTCCCAAAAGTTTCTGAATTGGGGGATTCCCGGGAAACAGGTTGTTTATCTCGGCAGGGAAACCGGAGTGGAAAAAACAACCCTCGAGGTCGGGGGGAATCTTCTTAGGCTCTCGGAGGGTCCAAGGCGTACCGAATTTGGTCGGCCCAAAAAAACGCAGAAATCCTGATCCTCGCGACGTAAAATTCATGGTTTTTGCAATCCTCAGGATGACGAGCAGCGAACCCAAGCAAACATACCGTCTCGGGATGTGGTTCGAATCCTCGATTCTCTCAAATCCCCCATTGGAAACCCTTTAGGGGATGATTAAAGAGGGGTCGTCTCCGAAGAAGGTTCCGTGGGTTCGATATCCAAAAAGAGATGTTACGGAGCAATGTCGGTACGAGCAGAGATAAAAAATTTAAAGACATGGAGGGAACGGAGGTGAAGATCCGGATCCCCCATCTTCGTAGAGCTGCGGGGCGGAAAATCCCAGATCCGGTTTTTTAAGGGGGGAAAACCGAAAAAACTTTAACACTGTTCCGGGGGTCTGCGGGAGTGAACAATGGGCCCAACAATGTTTGCTTACTGGATTAAAATCTGAAAGACGCTTTGAATGGACCAGAAAGGGCCCACGTGTGGCGTGGGGCGATCGCAGACGAAATGGGGCCCCTCCTGAAGAACGAGACCTGGGCGTTCGTGAATTTTTGGACGGGGAAATGGGTGCCGCTTCGTCCTCGAAATAAAAATTTTGGGGAGATGGTACGTTTGACAAAAAAAGCCACCCCGGGTTTCTCAGGGTTTTAGCCAGAAGCCAGGGGTCCATTTTCAGGGCTTTCGCACCAGTTGCCGGAATTTGGGTCCATTCGCCTTCTTGCTTCACTTGCGGCTCGGTCCGCAGAAAAACAAACAGTTCGATGTGGGAGCGCCTCCGAGGTAGGGGCTCAGGCGTTGGGGCGGGGTTTTTTGGTTGGGGCTCTCGGGAAAAATTTATGGAACCGCCGGGGAGCTGGAAAATTCTACGGTACATCAGCGACGGTCGACAGGACGACGTCAGCCCCGAAAAAGGGAAAGAGATGCTGGAAAACCTTTTCGGGGGAAGGGGGTAAGGTCTGTCTCTTTAAGAAATCTCTCTACGGCTTGCGCCGGGGGGGAGGGCTGGTACAATTTTTTGACAACACCCCGAAGGGACTCGGGGCCACTCCCTCAAGGTTTTGATCCATGCATATTCTATATGGGGTCTGGCAAGGGCGTGACGCTGATTGCGACGGCGTCGATAAAATAGGGCGCGGCACCGGAGGGCCTTTGCCCACATCAAGGAAAGGGCTGTCCCCAAAACAAGGACCTCGGGGAAATGAGACCCCTGCCGGGGTCGGGTTTGGACGCAGAGGGGGCCCGGTTTTAATACCCAGAAATTTTCATTCCCGGTTGCTATCAAAATTTGGGAAATTCCCGACCCGCAACCCTGTGGGCCCCCCCACTGACCCTGGATCGGTGTTGATGAAGGCGAACGATCCCGTCTCCGAAGACCAAACTTCCCCACCATGAACTGGTCAGCCCCCCACGCCGGCGACGACCCACGTCCCAAAATCGCATTTGCCACAAGCCGCCCGGACAGTTTAATAATAGTTTTGGGGTCCCAACCCCGGAAACCAAACGGGGTCCTGCGTTATTTGAAAGGCACCATCAAATGGGACTCAGCCCACGGCAGTGATTGAACCCTCAAGGGTCACCGATTTCAGATTGGGGTTGGTTGCTCCGAAAATCGAAGATCCTACACCGGTTATTTTTCAATCTTTGCGGGTCTCAATCTCCTGGGATTCAAAAAACGGGGAACGGTTACTTTGTCCCCCGAGGCTGAGTATGGCCCTTTCGAAAGGAGTCAAAGAGGCCATCTATTTTCAACGATCCTATGGGAACTTGGGTTCATCGACCTCAGCCAGCTGAAAGTATTCTGTGACAACATGAGCTGTCTGAAATTTGGGGGGAACTCGACGTTTCATTCGAAGCAAGCACTATTTTCCGCCACCATTTTTTTGAAGACCCCCCTGAAGAATAAGGGTTCGATCTTCTCCCGCGTGTCCCGGGGGAAGACCAGATCGCCCGACTTCCCCACGAAAAAGCTTGCCCAAAGGGAGAAACACGAAAGATTCCTGGTCCTCGCTGGTTTGGACTCTGGACAACTTTGACTCCCAGGGGAAATGTTGGTGATTTTGCAATGCGGTAACAGTTGTGGGCGCTTGTGTCGATATACGACACAAAAGGTTTTAATCTCCGTGCCTAGGAGGAACTCCCTGCCCGTGCCTGTGTTTGCCCGATTTTTTGTTGGTCCGCGCCGGTCCCCTGTGCAGTGTGTTCTGTTTTCTCGTCCCCCCCCCATACGTATTTTTCATCTTTGTGATCCCAATACACGTGTTAGTCTACCCGTCTTGTGTTTTTTGCTCGACCCCCCTGACATCCTAATCCCAACAGAATTATTGATGGGGTTTTATTTATTATTATGAGTTGGGTTTAATGGAAATATTAAAATTTTTTTTAAATTTGGCGTTTGCCCTATTTTTTATGTTACAGCATGAATTAAAATTAATTACATTATTTTTTTGAAATTTTAATAAATTTTTCCTTTGTATTTCAGTAGTTGTATATTAAAATGTTTAATGTTAGGGAAATAATAGTCAGGGACTAAAAAGGTTTTGAATACCGGAAAAAATCCTATAATCCCGGTTTTTTTCATACCCAAATCCCTTTATTCATTTATACCGGTAAAATCCTCTTTTGGACGTCTATCGTATGGACGTCAAAAATTTCCGTTTTATCCCATTTTCAATGAAGAAATGTAGCACCATCCCATTTGAAGAATGGTTGCTTTAGTTCATAATTTCTCAAAAATGTTTATTAATCAAATATAATTTCATAATTGATTTTTATTGTTCAAATTTTTTTTGGATATATATGGAAAAGTTGAAATATAAATAAAATTGATTCCATTGAAGAAAACCTTATCTTGTCCCCTTCATCAGTTATCCATCGCCAAGATGCCCTGCCTGTCTTTTTTTCCCCAAAGGAGGCTGTCAACGTATGCCCCGTGCCGTAGGCGTAGGACCTTTCTTCCCCCCGACCCCTCCTTCCGGCTAGATCACCTTGGTAACCCAAAAACCTGGGGCTTTGGGGTTTTTTTTTTAAAAAAATGATTTTTTCTTTTTCCAAATTAAATCTTTTAACATTAATAAAGGGGCTAAAATAAACAGTTATTTTCTAGTTTATATTTAGGGTTTAATATATTTTAATTCTAAATATTAGAAAATTTTAAAAAAAATAAATTATTATGTTATTATTATTATTATTTTTTATTATTATTATTATTATTATTTTATTCTTTAAAATTGCATGTGGGAAAGGGGTTCCCCTTCTGGGGGTACCATTTAAAATATCTGGACACCCATTAGAAATGTTTCTTCCTTAATAATAAATATATTAACATTATTAATTAATATAAAAGTTCTAACATTTTACATTTTAATTCAAATTAACAATTTAAATTTTAAATAAATGTATAAATTAACAAACAAAAAAAAAATTAATTTACACAAATTTAATGCAAACATTTAAAATTTCATTAGTATTAATATTTTAAAAATTTATTAAAATAATTAGTATTATATATACTATTAATATTTTCTTTGAAATTTCTTAAATAATACATGGGTGTAAAATAAAAATGTTTCAATCATTAATTTTTAAATTAAACATAACCTTCTGTTTCTCGCGTAAAAATAGTTAATATTCTTGCGTTCAATATCAATTTTAATATTGTTTAGTTATAATTACGGGGAGAATAAAAAACTGGGCCAACTGAAAAATATTTTTGGGGAAAGTTATGATAGATCAAATTTAAGCAAATAATCATTTATATAAACACAGTCGTGCAAGACGGAAGTTTGGCACGCGTGGGGAAAACTCATTTTTGGATAAGAAACACGTTTCTCCCTTTTTTTCGCTACTTGACGGACAAGATTTATACAGAGAAATTCGATAAATTTTCAACACTGTATCCCTGTCCCCGCTCTGCCGGACGTGAGGTCAAGGTCGGAACGAGCTCGTGTTGGGTGCGAAGACCGTTGGCTGGGCCCTCCTCTGACGCAAACTTTACTTCCCAGTCAACGGCAGAACTCGACCTAGCTAGAATATGTGTCGAAAATCCCCCACCCTCGGGGCTCGCCCTAGAACCTCCCCGGGCAAACCCCCTTTAAAAAGTTGTTTTTTCCCCTGAGCCATCTCAGCGGAAAATCACAATGAATTTCCCCCCAAAAACCTGTAGTTTACTGAAAAACCGGTTTTTGATGATAAATACCGGATAAAATTTTAAAAGGGTATTTTACCTATGGTTTTGGATAAGGTAAAATACCTCTAAAATCCGGTATTTGACGTCTTATACCGTATTTTAAAGGTATTTTGAATAAAAAGGGATAATGAGGGAAAATTTTTACCGGTATAAATACCTCTACCGCTATTATTTCGGTATTCGGTCCCGATAATAGTTTTTTTTAATTTACTTCCTCTATTTCATTATTTTTCTTATTTCGTTTTTCTTTATTTTACTCTGGACTTGTGACATTTTTCTGATGTACTCAATCATATTTAATACTTTGTGTATGATTAGAACATTGCCTTTTTATTTTTCTAGTATTATTATTTTTTTTAAAGTAATGTTTTACTTCAATTTTTACCATGAATTGAGTTAGATAATGAAAAGGGTTCACTTCTCTAGGTCTGACGGTATTCTTAAATAATGCCTTTTTATAAATCAGGTATTCCAACCCTTTTCTTGCATCAAAATCTTTTAAAACAATTTTTTTTCATTAACCTCATTGTCTTTTCCTGTAAAAAACAACACCAAAAATAATAATAAAGTAAATAATTGTACTTGACTTGTAACAAATGAAAAAAAATATGAAAAAAATTAAAAATGGGTTATTAGATTTATGTTTTATTATTTTGAGTAGTCTTGAATTATCAATTTTTTGAAAATAAACTAGCAATCTTTTAAACTTTTACATAAAAAAAATTTTAAATTTTTTTTATTTCAATAATTTGATTATAAATTTAGTATTGGTGCATATTCAGCTACTGATAAAATTTGCTTTTTCCCATATAGTATATTAATTCAGTGGTGAGTTGTAGTTGACTTTTAAATAATTGAAATGATTAAGGTTGTCATTTCAACAATAGTATTTATTTCACAAATAGCAGCTTTGTTAAAAGCCATCATCATCATTTTCTGGTAAAAAAAATATAAAATTAAAATTAAAAAATTTACCAAATTTTTGAAAAACACATTTTAAAAAATAAAAGGAGAAAAATTTAAAAGAAAAAAAAAAGAAAAAATGAAAAAAAAAAGGGGGAAAGGAGGTTAGTCTTTAAAATAAAAAATAATTTATATAATTTAAAACATCTTAAGAAATGAAAGAAAAAAATTAAAAAAAGGAAAGAAAGGGGGCGGAGTTATATTTTTTGTAATATAGTAGTTTTTAAATTCAGCAAGAAAATGAATAAAAATATGGTACATGAAAATTTTGAAGAGAAAACCCCAAAAAATATGTTGACCCGTTTCTTACCTGCTGTCTGGGCCAAAAAAAGCCCGGGGGCGGGTGCCTCACCGAAGTACTGGCTCGTGGGGGGGGAGGAGGAGGGGTTTAAAGTCTGGTGCGGTGTGCTGTTGTGTACCCCAAAATGTGGTGTGAGGGTGGTGTCAAAAAATAATTTTAGCAGAGGAGGGGTTGGTTTATGTTTACATTCATGGTTTATTTAGATGATTGTGAAGGTTTTCCCAAATTTTAAACTGGTTTATAGATTTTTCTATTTCCAGTATTGAATGTCTGTGTGTGGAAAGTGCCTGTCTGGTAAATGATTGGAAAATGAGTTTGCAGGGGCAAAATACATTGGGCAAACAGGAGAACTTTTCAAGAATAAAAAAAATATACGGGGGCACAAAACCCCCAAAATTCCCTTTTTTATTTACTTCAGACAGGTCAACATTCTCCCCACACGACTTACATACTGGAAATAGAAAAACAATATCATACCAGATTAACATTGGGAAAACCTTCCCTTCATCTCAATAGTAACCTACTGAATGTAAACAAAACTCCCCCCCCCTGCTAAAATTTTTTTGGCATACCCTCACACCACACTCTTGGGGTGACACAACAAAACCCAACACACCAGGCCATTAACCCTCCCCCTCCTCCCCCCCCAAAAGGCGTCGCTTCACACGCCCGGCCAGAATCTTTTGTGACTCCCAGCAGGGAAAGGGCCTCAACTTCTTTTTATTCTCTTTTTAAAATTGCATGTACTATTTTTTCATTCTTTTTCTTGCTTAAATTTTAAAAAAACTATTATATTAAAAAAGTATAACTCTCCCCCCCTTTTATTTTCTTTCCTTTTTTTAATTCTTTTTTTTATTTCTTAGATTTTAAATTATATAAATTATTTTATATTATAAAGATCAAACTCTCCCCCCCCTTTCTTTCTTTCATTTTTTCCTTTCTTTTCTTTAATTCTTCTTTTCATTTTTTAAGTTGTTTTTTAAAATTGGTAACTTTTTTAAATTCAAATTTTTATATTTTCTTTCCCAAAAAACTGATGATGATGGCTAAACCTTCTTTTGTGAAATAAATACTTGTTGCAATGAAACCCTTCAATCATTTCAATTATTTCCAAAAGACTTAGAGCCTTACTTAAGGTAGGGTTATTAATACACAGTAAAGTTTGTAACTCCCCCAGGCCTTGAGCAGTGCTTAAAGACTTAGAAATATGAAAAAATTTCAATCTTTTAACAATGCCAAACTGTTTATCATGGGTCTTAACAATTTCATTTTTTTTCTTTCACACAGAGTCAAATTAGTTAAAACCAATTCGAAAAAAATGAATACTTCAATAACAATCACAATTTTAAGAAGAAAGAAAATAGAATCTATTTGGAAAAATGGATGCCCCGGGTATATTAAATTGAATGTTTTGACATAATGCATTAGGGGAAAAATTCTTGGTAATAATAAAATACACATATTAATAAAAATTTTTAAAAATCATCAACGTTTGAAAACAAAGTCAAATAGAACAGAACCTTTCCAAACAAAATTTTCTCACCCGTGAAAATTAAATAAGTGCAAAAAAGGGTTTTCAAACAAATTACAAAAGCTAAAATAATCTGTAACTCTAAAAACAAATTATTTTTCCACCATCCAAAATAAATGAACTTTCTGTCTTTTACTGTAATTTGGTTAATAACACATTATAAAGTTTCATGATATAACCTAACACAATTAAAACTCCACAATTTCATCAAAATAAACTAGTAACTTGATACCAAAATATCTAAACCTACTACAGCTTGTCACGTTTCCCAATATGCCTCATGATGGTAGCACATTAGAACTATTATGGTAATTCAGCGATTAACATTGAAGGTTATGGAGGGCTTTGGAAAATTACAATGTATTGGCATAATTTTCATTGGACTATTTTAGTTTGCTGATCGAAGAAAACACAATATAAAAACATAGCCAAAGTCAGCTCTCGGCAAGGGCCTGTGTATTTTATTTGAATCTGCTGCTCCGCCATTTACAGATGTCTAGGCCGATATTTTCTTTTGGTTACGAATGAAGGTAAGGAATGCTAATTGCTAATTTGCCCCCAGTCGTCTGCTCCCTATCTAGGTCCCACTTCTCCCCCCCGACGCAGACTGGCCCGCGAAGGACGCCGCTTCCCAAACATCTGGGTGACGTCGCTTAAAAAAAACAAAGGCTTTTGATTAATTATTCAAGGTGATTCTATGATTGCCAATTGCATCATTTGCGTGACTGCGTTTCTACTATTTTCTAATTTAGCTTAAGAAAATTGTCAATTATAATCCTGGGAAAAGAAAATTTCTCGAGAAATTATCCACCTAAAATTTTCAAGATTTTCTTCTTTAGGTCATTGAATTCCTGTTTTTGTCCACGGGGGTGTGTGTGTGTGTGTATGTATGTATATTCTTTGTTGATATCGCCCCCGCCGAAACAATTGTAAAGGAGGATTAAACCAAATATATTGCACATATCTACGCTCAATGCCTATTAATAACCCCAAAAGATGGTTATTAATAGACATGGATGTTTAGGAAATGCCTATTTTTATTCTAGCGAACTTATTTAAAGGCTGATAATATATATGCACGAATCATGACAAATGACGACGTATGACAATTTTTTTAATGATTATTTTTGTTATTGGGCATAAATGCCTTTTTCATAAATACCTTTTTGGACTTTTGCCTTTTCATTTATTAATTTTATATACAATGCTAAGATTTCAGAAAAATTGCGATGGTCGAACGTGACCATTCATTACAGAAATCTTCAATTCCATCTTGGTATTTTAAATTACGAGAGAATTCCTGAAAGTCACCAACTGATTTTCTTCATTTCCCTATTTCATAAATACCAGCCATGATTTGAGAACATGATCGATTGACAATACAACGAGGGCAGCAATTTTAAGTGGAAATAAATATAAATTTCCAGAAGGTTTCAGTGTTGCTAGAGTTGGACTTCTAAAATATATACCAGTCACATCTTTTCAGACATCCTTCTCCGCATTCAAACTGATTTTGTCTCCCAGTCGTTCCAAATTTGAAATGGTGATCCTTGGAAAATTACTGGTAATATGCAAATATTACTGGTTATACAAACTAATAAGAATAAAATGTAGAGGAGTTGTAAATATGTAAAACTAGTTTTACATGAAAATTGACATTGTTTTGTGCATTTAAGTTTACAAAATAATATAGACAAAATTACAATTTTCCCATTTTATTGTATATGAGCTTATGACAGTGCCTTTTTTTTCCTTATTCTTGACATTTTGAGTGCCTTTTAGACGCCTAAAAGACGATTTTTAGTCCTAAACATCCAATGTCTAGTTATTAAGAAACGTAATTGCGAATACTTGGAGTAATCCTCCGGGTTTCATTTTTCTTTGTCTGTAACATTGCAGACATTGCCTTTCATGGGGTTTCGAAACACCTTCCCGCCAGTTTCAACGATCTGGCAGCAAGCTAATACTGGTAGTCCACCAAAGTGACAAGAAATTGAAACTCCAAGCGCGCGAATTCGAGTCACCAGAATTCATTGAAAGCGAGGATTTGCATCCCTTCCATCAAAAACAATTTATTTTACTTACATTTCTTTTTTTAACAATCGCCATGATCTGGTCCAAGATAAATATCCCTTCCTGAAAATAATCACATTTTTGTTCCAAAAACACACAACGAAAGGAAAAGTTTTCAAGTTAAATTCCTGGTTTCCTAGGCCTCATAAAATTTTCGGTTTTCAAAATTTCTGGGTTTCCCTTTTGACCACATATCTTTCTCTATGACTATGAAAGAAAGTAAACTTTGGCTTAAAGGGGATGAAACGGCGTTTTTTCACCAATGCACAAAGAAGGTTTTTCTTCATAATACATAACTCTAGTTACCAACACAAATACACTTAAAATTTTCTTCTTGTTTATTAAAATGCTTTTTTTGAGCCCAGATAACTGATACTTCAACATTAAAAATATACTCATCTCCCTGTAAGTAGCCTTAATGTTTCAGGAATGAATTTTATGAAACTCTCTATAACACAATTCGTACTGTAATGTATTTCTTAGGGTCTGGGCAGGACTTTGTACGACTATTAGAACGATTAGAAGGTATTGCATTATCATCGACAGCGGACGCGCAAACGTGAGTGGAGGTTTACTATTTTCACCAGTATTCCACAAAAAAACAGCAGAGTATTTCTAGCCCTCAAAAGGAAAATCAAATGCTACGTGTTTCGTAAATCCGTGATGTTTCGTAAATTCCATGATTTGTGTTGATTAAATTCTGAATGACTCAGATTAATTTCTAACAATGTTTGGCATTTTATTCAATACTTAAAATCGTTGAAATATTTTTTCATCCTAATTTATATAAAGCAAAGTGTTTTGCAGTTGGGCATGACCATTAGTTTATGGGAAAAATCTTCAATTTCTGCAACTGCTGACTGTACTTTTGAGCTAGATCACTCCAGATCTTGTTGACTCTGCTCTCTTATCTCTTTCCCGGTGTAACACTCGTCTTCTGTGTTGCTCAAAGTGCTGTAAAAAGGGGCAATAAAAACATATTTAATTTAAAATATACTAAATGGAATTTTTGATCTCATTACCTTACCGTTCTAAATCATTTAATCTTTGTACCCGTCAATTTTTCTTGAGAAGTTTTTTCAACGATTCTTTGGCAGTTCCTTGATACAGACTCTTATCTTCTTGTAATTTTCGTAATTCATCCCTCAATTTATCCTCAGCAAAATTCTACAATATATAAAGAAAATTCCATAGCGTAAAGAATACATCTAACTCCCCATACTTAAATAAAATGAACTAAATTAGGTACAACTAGTGGCTCACAGCAGCAAAAAAACCGCTGAACGAAAACCAAATAAATCGGTTCAGAAAATGTTGCGGCACACTACTCAAAAAATAAAATACCTCAAATAACATTACATAATTATTTTAACAAAGCAGCCTTCAAAAAACTGCAATAACACAATGTACATTTTCTGCAACAGTTCTTTACCTATCAAGAATGACAAACAAGATGCTGTTCGATTAAGCAACATACAAATAGCAAATATTTAATTACAAAAGGCCTCTTTGAGTCGTAACAGTGACTCGCTGAGAATGAGAATTCAGTCCGTACATTTAAATTAAGAATAACATAAACATTCCCATTGTATAGTCAAAATCCAAACTGTTTCATTGCTTTCATTTTTAGTTCCAGAGTACCTAACGAAATAATAAGCTGACACATGAGAACTGCAGATTTCTTTATTTTGCCCGCATTGGAAATTTAATATGCCTTACAGTTTATTTAGTCAACAGTAAGACAATGCCATTATTTGCAACGTCAAATCGAATGCGGAACGGACCGCGCTATTCCCTTATTCATTTCAACGTTTAATTTCCTAGTAGTTCATGAGTGTCATTTTTAACAAGTACAAAATAAAATTATAACGTGCCCGGAAATTCTCTCCCACTGAGGAGAATCGGGTGTTCTTATTAAATACTGCATTTATGTCCTAGCAGATCACGAAACAAGTGAAGGTGACAAATTCCAGCATCTGGTATAAATATGGTAATTTCGCAATTTACTATTTCATTTATTAAAAAGCTCCATTTGAGCTATCAACATGTCTGTTTCTAGCAGTCTCACCAGCCACTGGTGCCACTGTGGAGAGACTTTCCTGGTGCAGTGCAGTCAATTTTTACTGAGTTTGAAATTACGTAACCTAAATTTTGAATTGACCCGACATAGAGTGGGTCTTAGGTACAGAACAGTTTCCGTAACATTCTTTTTTTCATTACTGCTACTGCAATGAAACCGCCTATGGGAGGAGGTTTTAGCCGCGAAGAAGAATTTGACCTAGGGCGGGGTTCACATCATGTAACCTCAGGACCCTGGGGCATCTTCCACCGCGACCAGGGGAACCCCTACTCAATGTAATTTCGAAACGAACGGTTGCCTGCTCGAATCGATGCACACCCTTCGTTGGCCGCCGAGTCCCCGGACTTGGTCTGGCGCTGCCGCCATCGCCTCTCGGACTGGTCCAATTGGCGGGTGTGCGTTTCGGTGCGCTTTAGGCTTTTCGCCGCGCAATTGAATTGGGCAGACAGAGCCTAAGCAACAGAGCAAACAAGTACGCTTCAGACGCACGTTAAGGCAACTGGTAGTCGCGCGCCCAGTCGGTCTCGCGTCAACGCGTTTCCCGCTGCAACGTCCGTCTGCGCCGCTCGCCACAGGGCGCCCAAACAATAAGGCGCGAGGCCACCGGCGCCCAGCGAGAACGCTCCGCCTAAAGCGAACCAGAGGCCACGAAGAAACGCTACCGTCGTCAGAAAACGCCGGAATGCCGGAAGCCGTCGTCATCTTAACCGGGACGATGGTCAATCAACCCAAGGCGTCAACGGCGTCCTCCGTCTACTATCAATTGAAGGTAGCTTTTAAAGCGCATGCGTTCGTCTATAAACTACCAATTCGTCAGTTGATTACTCATCTCTTATTTTAGATTTATTAAAATTTTTTTCCTGACATTCTACATGTTTTACCGATATGCCGTTCTCACCAAAGCACTTTCAATATTTCAGAGTTGCCGGGCAAACTACAGAAAAAGAGGAGATAAGTCAGGTGGTTCGGATTCCCCCAAAGGTTATTAGATAAATCTATCTGCCTATCTGAATCTCTTAGAGTTACACTTCATTAGTGGACGCCATTCCCATATAACTTTCCTGAGTCGTTCACGTAAAAAGAACGTGGAGAAGAGGTGGGACCGGGCTATATTTTTAAGTCGCATTCTATTAAATTGGCCATTTTTTCTTTCTGCCTTTACAAAGGGAATTTCGTAAGAAGAGAAATCGCCTGAAAATGGCGAATTTTGGGAAAAGACAAACTCTTGCTGGGCTCTAGTAACGAAAAAGTGGATTAATCCAGTTGCTAAATGTGGAAAAAATATTCTTCAATATACCTCGTGACGTAACAAAAATCCATTTTTTGTGGGTCCTTCAAACCGAAAAATCTATTGACAGAAAAACCCTGTCTATACGTCTGTAGTCAACGCTAGCGCCTGGACCAGGGCTCATCACGTTTTCGCTCCGTAGAGCCAAGGCCATTGCTCCCGGCTCTCAGCGGTGGCCGGGACGCATGTTTTCATTTTCCACTAGACTTATGAATGAAACTAGTTTTAGCTCTCTGATTGGTCAGTGATGGGGGCGCGCAAACACGCTTTCATCTGCTGGCTCTTTCTCGAAAATATAGGTGGTACGGTGCTTGTGAACACATGCATATTTGAAATGTTTATCGAGGTTCCTTGATGGATTTGGAGCTTAATTTTCAATGGCGAGGTGTAAATTAATATAAGAGGAGTTACAATCCGCTCTGTAAACATGAAAGTCAAAAATAAGATTTCGAATTAAGTTCTATCAGTACATTTATCATTAGATAAATCTTTTATCTAATTACATACATTTAAAACATTTCTCTAAAGATAAATGTTCTGATAAACTTGTAATTCAAAATCATTTCAAAGTTTTTTCTGTAATCAATATTGAATAATGAAATTAATATTGAAAATTTTTAAAAGTAATACAACATAGAAAACAGAATCATCAATATTCACTTACAACACATAAATAGTACTTCTAACCTTTTCAATTAACATTGGCTCAATATAATGAAATTATAGAATTGACTGAATGATTGTCAAATGTCACAACTGTGAGAATAAAAAATACCTAAAACAAGAAAGTGTAAATGCTCTCAAATCAGGTTCAAGTTTATGAATAATGAATTTTAGGTTGAAATGATAACTGAATGATTGTAGAACAGCCAACCATTATTTTGAATGTTTATGAAAAGACAATAAAATTAGGAGTTATGACTATATCTTTTACTAGCAAGTTCAGCTGAAAATAACCACATATAAAGTACAAAAAAAATCATATGTATTTAGCTGATGGACAGTTGAATTTTTTTTTTAATTTATTTCCTTTTGTTTGGTATGTTTGCTTTCCAATGATTTTCATAATTACAATTATGACATTGAGTTGGTCACCCTTACTTGTGCTGAAAGTTGAGTAAAACATTAATAAAGAAAAAAATTTTTGAACTCAATTCAAAATCATAACTTTTATTAGTAATTTAATGATGAAAGAAAATATTTTAATTTGATATTCATATTGTACTTCATTATATTGATAAATTTTATGGGGTTTAAATGAATCTTTTGGAAATCTGGACATAATTCTGAAAGGAAAATTGTATGTACAGCCTCTAGTTCCCCCTAAGTTCAATGATTTTTTAGAAAATTATTGAAGACTAATTTCTTTTGCCTTTGTATAATTTTACACAACCTCATTTATAAAAATTAATTCAAAAATTTTTTTACAGAATATCACATCTTCTTATTTTTACTGATTACATGTTTGATTCCATAATGTTCTTAATTAATCATTTAATATTTTGCTGTGTTTATAAAAATTAATAACTTTACTCCCAAATTAAATAAAATATACAAACACTGAGGTGACTAATGTACAACAAACTAGCAGCATGTTTAAAACTTAGGTTGAAGTTCTGAATAGAAATATAATGTCATTAACAACAACCTCATTAGTTCTAATCTATCATTCAATCATTTGTTAGTTTATATTTACCATTCTGTAGGCAAGTAAAAGGTTTTAACGTAGTATTGAGTCACTGAATTTAAAAAATTTTCAATGGTTGTTAAAATATTGAACACACTATGATGCAATGCCTTATACATATTATAATAAAAAAAAACAAAACAACTAGTGTGAATTATGTTTTTAAAAGTCTATAAAATTTGTTTTTTCCTACCTTCCCACCACAGGGTTTCAACTAATGTTTTTAATGCTGTGTACTCTTGCTAGAATACACATATATTAGAAACAATGATGACAAAACAGATCTACAAGCATCCTATTATTTTAAATAAAACATGACACAAAACTTCCTTAAGGTAAACTAGTAGTATACCAATAAACCAATAAAAACCAATAAACTGGTTGCATCATTATATGAGAAAAACAACAGATAATATATTTTGATCTGAAATGTGAGTGTTCAGTTTGAATTCTCTAAAATTATTCATTTCAAATGTGTGCATTCTGTCACTATACTAAACTTCTTACTACTGCCATTATTTAGCATTTTGCCTTGTAAACTTGTCAAATCACAGTTGTTTCTCATTCAGGAGCACAAGTGCTGAAATTTTATGAGATATAACTTTTTAGTTATAAATAGCAGTGATTAATATTTTTTATTACCTGTAATATCTTATTATTTCTAGAATATGTTGGAATACATCACAACATAACAATCTTTGTTACATGCAAAGTAAATTTACAGCATTAATGAACTTGTTGCATATTTTAATATGAGTAAGTGATTACATGTAGTTTACATCAATCACAATGCACACACAAGCAAACAGTGAGGAAATTTTCAGTAATGATAATCTCAATGATATCAGGATGGTACATTTCAGCTACAATCCTTTTTGAATTTTAATTGGATTTATAGATAATACATTTTATTATACAAACAGAGTGTCCCTTTTTAATACACACACTAATTTAAAATTGTATTAGAACTAATGAATACCGGTGCATAAGTTCCAAATAAAATAACTAAAATATAAAAATTACACAATGTAGTTACCTTGAGATTCTTCTCATAAAACCTAAATTTCAACTTAGGATATTGTGTACTTTCATTGCATACTATTTTCCTAGATTTAAAAAATAAATGGAGCATAAAAGCATAAATATTTCTCATCTGGTGACATCAACTGATGAACTTCAATTGAATACCTAATTCCAGAAGACAATGACCTGACATGGTAGGAGATTGAATTTTTTACAACACAGAATATTTTTACATCTTGTGGGTGACATAAGCAAAAGCGATAAAAAGGAAGTCATTATTTCAAAATTGTGTTCATGTGCAAGCATAGGTTTGCGAGAAGAGAAGTAGATGTTAGTCACCATCATTCCTATAATAAAATAACTTGATTCAGGGAATCATTAGATTTCATTCAACTTCATGAATTATTAATTTTGGGAAAATTAACACAAAATCAGGCTTAGTGTGCAGTTTGGATTATTAAATAGCGAAATTCTCTCACTGAAAAAATACAATTAAACAAATTTGAAGAACTAAGAGTCGGTTGATTGATTGATTAGTTTAAAGGCGCTTCAACTACTAAGGTTATTGGCGCCCATGTCAAAGTATTTTTAAAATAACCAATTAATGTTTATTAAAAGGGTTGCTAGTGCAACTTTCCAGCTAATTTAAAAACTCATATATACCCCTAAAAAGGGAAAACCCTCCATTACGCATAAAAATTCAGTAAAAAAGACCAATTTTAAAACAAATCTGGGCAAAAAAATATTTATTGCCCTTATATGTCAGATAAAATTATAATTCCCTTTCTCTCAAAAAAACAAAAGGCTTTGAGAGCACGGAATCGTCATCTCGAGCACCTCGTAGGAGTTGCCCAGACCATGTCTTCGTCGACTGCCAACAAATTTCAAACACTGCAGGAGGACGTGTTCCCAAAGAAAGATCCGCCTGCATCTATCACAGTAGGAGGAAACTCACCTCGAAGGAGGAAACTGTGAAAAGGTGGCAGTGTCCGATCGAAGACGGGTTAAAATAACTTCCTCGCGCCTAGAAGGTCTGGGCGAGGAACGGCAAAATTAACAGAGTCCTTTATTGCACTTCGTTTATAGGGGGTTTCCCACTCTGTTTGCCACGCTCTAAAGATGGATCGTTTTAAGGAAAGCTTAACATTAGACGATGGTAAAAAAGGAATGTCAACACGAGTACTCCGTCGCCGATTTCGCCGCCCGATCAGCCATCTCGTATCCACGATTCCCAATGGCCTGGGCCCCAAACTAGTACAAGGTCATAGTGGTGAGACAAAAGGCGATGGATGGGGTTTTTTGAACTGATAGTCTGATGAAGAACGGGGCCTTGTAGTGAGCTGAGGAGAATCAGAACAGAGAACTACTCGGCGCAAACTCGCTGACTCGATGTTTTTTAGGGCTTCAAGAATTGCATACATTTCAGCAGTGAAGATCTGCATGAGATGTAGCCGATATGATTGTGACTCTGATACAGTAAAACTACATTCCACTATGCCATTGCACGATAAAACCATCTGTGTATAAGAATACATAATCTGGATAGGCTATACTCATGTTCTGAAAATGCATCTGGTAAACAAGAGGCTAGTCGTTTGTTTGAAGCTTGGATAGTCGGGAGATCAATATTCGGACGGAGGGTTTCCAAGGGAGAATGGGGTGACGAGGTTTCACAGGGGGGGAAAAGATCAACATTAAGGCCCGCATAAGATTTCGCAATTGAATACCTGGAGGCTGAGGCAGCGATATTAGAAGAATATAGGATGTTTCATACTTAGGATGGGTAATTATTTGGCGACAAGGATGATTAGGAAGTCCTGATCTTTAGCACCGTAAGATGCTAATAAGATATCCGCCTTCTTTTTAAGGAGGGGTCACCAGCCTCGGCTAGAGGGACTCAATTTGGCTGGTGCGATCGCCCCGTTGACGAAGATACCAGCGTGGTGTATACTATTGATGGGTCGCAGAGTGGAGGGGGCTGCCGAGCCATACACTTTATATCGTAATCCAAAACTGGTGGATGAGTGATCTATACAACCGCAATAGGGGGTGCGGTCGGGAACCCGAAGTGCCATTTAGCATTCGAAGAAGGGAAAAAGGGAACACATCTGGTTTGTAGTCCACGGATATGAGCACGCCCGTGAGTGACTTGTCAAAAATGAGCCCCAGGAATCTGGCAGACTCCGCAGATGGTGATTTCCCCCCAGGAAAAGGGCTGGATTGCTGTGCAATGATATATCCTACAGAAGTAAGCCGATACATTTAGTGGCAGAAAAATTAAAACCTGTTGTTTGCTCCATTCATAGAGCTTGTTCAGCACTATTTGGAGTTGCCTCTGGATCACACTGATGCTGCTTGATCAACAGAAGATGGCAAAATCATCCACAAACAACGATGCCTTCACAGGACCACGCACAGTCGACGCTACACCATTGATGGCGATGGCAAACAGAGTGAACAAAGGGCTGATCCTTGGGAATACCAAATTCAAGAGGGGGACTGGAAAGCCAGTCACCCCCACGAACACGTAAGGATCTGCAGGGTTTGAAGGAGTTTTGGAGGAATAGAGGGCTTCCCTACATCCCCAGGTGCAGGGTTTGCAGAATGCCGTGCCTCCCAGTATCGTGGCCTTTTTTGTATCGGATAATATTGCCACAAAATGTTGTCTCAAGACGAACGATGTAGAAACGGCTGTTGCCAGCGAAATGAGGTGGTCAAAGGGTTTACCGGTTTCTTTAAAACCGCTTTGGATTGGCGTCAACAATTTTTGTACTCCAAGGTCCCGACCAGCCGCTGATTCACCATGCGTTCCAGTACTTGCATACACAACTTGTAAGGGGAAAAAGGTCGATAACTAGATGGAGTGATCGATCTTTCCTTCCTTGGGAAATGGCACGATGGCTTCTCGCCAAAAAGGGAGGTGGGGTGCTCTTCCCAGATCCAGTTATAGAACCATGAAGAAATTGCGTGGCTGTTTCGGGAAGATGTTGCAGCATTAAATTTAATTTCGTCTGGACCTGTTGAGTTTCTTTTCGCAAGCATAAGACAAAACGCATTTCATACATAGAAAAAAGGATTGGAATCCTCATGTGCTCTGCTCGAAAAATTCAAAGCGCGGTGTTCCATTCTTTCATTAAGGAAAAAAGTTGGGAACACAGTTTGCCAACTGGACATATTTTCATAATGAGTGGAAAGTTCCTCTGCATGGCGCCTCGAACAGTGGTTATTTGACCATTTTAAGAAGACCAGGCGTTTGGGAAGGGGCATCCTTTAATTTGACCTCTCCTTCCCATACCAGACGTGGTGGCGTATGGAAATTCAGAAGGAGACGTATGCTCTCCGATGCATTTTACTTTTTAAATGGTTCTCCTCGCCTTCCCTCTGCGCCTCTTGTAATAAATGAGGTTATCCGCGGTTGGATAGTGTTTTAGACGCCCCATCGATTTCTTACGAGAACCAACAGCCCTTGAGCAATCCAGTTCCACCATGGGACGAAAGGGTGTCCCGTTTGCCGGTCGACTTAGGAATTGCAATGTCCGCAGCTTGCAGTACAGCACTGTTAACATATTCTGCCATTTCTTCCAAACTGAAAACTCGTCCTCCGACGGCTGACGTTTTCTTGGAATGTCGGAACACACCATTGAGGGCGCACCAACCCACGAGCAAGTCCATCAATATGGACGATAACGGTATGTATAATTGTATATGGTATAAATGTACATTCCCGAGATTGGCATAATATCCTGAGGGAAACTCGTCCTTTAGTTCCCCGACATTTAGATTGCAAAAGAAAATTATCCCAATAATGAAAAAATCCCATCCAGTGATCCATTGGAACCTCTTTTCATTGAGCTTGGAATCTTACCATTGCCTTGCCTATTTATTTATGAGTCTGTAGTATTTGTCAAAAATTTTTAGGTGGGAACTTATTTTCATGTAATACAGTATTATTTAAACACTCAACGAAGAAATCATGTTCATCAAGTGTCAGTATCAACAGCTCACTACAAGAAACCCAAATACAATACATGTACGTAACTACAACGCATTGCCAGATGAAAATAAACAATTAAAATTGGTACACAAATTTAATTTAAAAAATAAAATCTTTTCTGCTGCAAAACTGTTTCTATACAATTAGAGACTATACTGATCGTCAAAAAAAAAATGTTTACCTCAACAAAAACAAGATATAGTATAATGAATTAGTCTACTTGCATTATATAATTAGAAAAAGACTCAATATGTCTGTAACAAATAATGTACTTCCGGGTCAATACCCATCTCGATCGCGTTTTAGCCCAGTTTCCTGATCCATTGAGCAAATGCTGAGATGGCCTTGATTTGTTTCTGGACGTAAATGTAGCTTCACTTGACGCACGTTTTGTTGAACTTTCCTTTTCCTAGTAGTGGTAGTAGAGCTTAGGGTGAGTTTCTATTTTTTAACAATACAGAAAAATCAAATCTATTTTTTCCCTTTACCTTAAAAAAAAGTTTTCTATAATTTGTAACGAAAATATCTAGTATTTGAAATGTTAATCCTCGCTTTTAAATTTGTTATTATTATTATTATTATCATTATTATTATTATTATTATTATTATTATTTTCATCTTTAAACTATTAATAGTTAAATTTTTGGGGAAGGATTCTGAAACTAAAAGAAAGCGTGCGCAGAAGATTTTCTCCCATACGTCACATACAGTTTTTGACTGTTTTTGACTAAATAAATAAATAAATAAATAAATAAACGGGGTAATCTCGCTTCCGCACAGGTCGTCTAGGAAGGACCATTGCATGACGATTGCAAGAGAAGGCTGCAGAGTGCTAGATCGATACACGTGCTCGAAATTGTAGCGACGACAAAATGAGTTGGTTCACCGGAATTCAGAAAACCAATTTCCCTGAAGTCATTACGATTTTAATACACTGCCTCTCGGACAAGTGCGGAAGAGCCTCAGAGATGACTGTGTACATTTACATCCGAGACTATGCGAACGAGAGGGCAGTTGTTGTTAAAGCACAAAAGTTCAGGAGCAAATACACTCAGTTCTGGAGGATGTAAATTGCATACAGTGAGTGTGAGTGCATCCGCACACACACACACACACCTGCTTAAAAGTCGGTCTGAAGGAGGTATCTCTGTAGACAGCAGCGAATCATGTAAAGTGAAAAAACTCCGCCATGAGCACGGAGACTATCATCCACATCAAAGCTGTAAGGAAAACCACGAAGAGACAAGGGACGGGTGGGGTGAGGTGAGTCTCTTGGAGCCCAAATTTTCAAAGGATTGTGACGGACAACAACAGTTTATGATCGTCCCGTCGTGAGGCAACCATTAGTGTTCATTGACATGAGAGCAACGGGAAATTATGTATAAGTCTTTTTCCTCCGACATTGGGAACCGGACGCGAGACCCTCACCAGCGGGAGTTTCCTCCAAAGCCGAGACCTCGTGGACATTCCCAGGGGCTGGATGCTCGCGAGTGCGAGTTTCGGATAGTGAAATTTTTCCCTGGTTTTGACGCTTTTATTCATCGGGTGTGAGGCAGAGGGCGTCTGACATCAACTCCATTGAAATAGGTTTAGATAACTGTTTGGTCGACTGCGACGGCTGAGCTTTTCTCTCAATTGTCTTATATTTCGTTGGATGACACCACCTTGCAGGGGTGAGGTATCCAGGGATGTCCCCTGGGCCACCTGGCAGGGAAGCTCAGCTCTTGGGAGTGGGCTAGCTTGTTACATTCGGCAGCCCGCTGGTATCCTCAGGGCTTCTTTCCGGCGTCGAAGAAAGAGCGAAAGAGATCAATGGGTTCCTCGCTTGGAACCAACGTTTGAAAGCGACGAAATCTTCATGTTTGACTCCTTACAAATGTTGTGTTGGGTGAGTGGTCACATGCACCCGGAGGCCGGCAATCCATTTGGTTTTTAATTTGCGGACATTGTAATTTTCGACCTGATAACCCGATCGTGCTTCAAAAGAATGGTACCATTCCTTTGTCACACAACAGCTTGATGTTTCCCATAAGTGTCTATAGCGCGATCTAAAAGAAACTATTAAAAATCAATAGTTCGTTCAGGACATCTTTTCCTTGCGGAACAGGGGGGGGAGAAGGTTTAGTATCCATGAGATGAATATGAGATTCATCCCCGAGTCCCACCCACCAGGGCCAACAGCGGACACTCCATCGGTGCCAGGATGCCACGAGGATATGTGATATTCCCCACAGCGCTGCACCCGTGGATTCCCCGCTCACGCTGGAGCTCAGTACAAGACCTAGCCCAAGCCAGTTGATCGGGAGTGGGTTGGCTCGACCCCCTCTAGAAAGTCCGTAGCCAAAGAAAATGTATTGGACCTACAGGAATGTTCCCAATATACGTAAGCAACGATCCTAATTCAAAACAGAACGTAGCACAACGTGAGTAGTGGGAAAACAAACAGTCCCTCAACCGTCAGAACACCCCCTTCGACACGGGTCGCTATGCACGGCAAACACACGGGTGGGCGTTCAGCTTAGAGAGGAGGGCCAGTAAAATAAAAGAGGAAGAAGAAAAAAACAGGATGTTATAAAGAATGAGAATGAACAATGGGAGAAAAAAATGACATGTGAAACGAATACTTGAGAGTCCTCTCTGCATCCCTTCGGCAGGACATGGATCAACCCCCCTCGACGAGACGGACGAAGGTTTGTCGCGATTTACCGGTCGACTTAGGTTTCAATGTACGCGCTTGTAGTTCCAGCACTACTAAAATGTGCTGCGATATGGGTGTAAAGCTGGTAAATATGGACGATAGTGGTGTAATGCTGGCTTCCGTATAGGGGCATCTAGAATGAACCATCGCAGAACGGTTGAAAGAAAGGGCTGCAGAGAATTAGATCGATACACGTGCTCGAGTTGGTGGCGACGCGAAATGAGATAGTTCACCAAAATTCAGAATAACAAAGTTCGCGGTGTCTATTATCGTTTCTAATATGTTGCTTCTCGGACGGTGCAAGAACATCCCAGAGATGACTGTGGTCATTTTGCATTCCCGACTATCAGGAACGGATGGGCAGTTGATTTATCAGATCAAAAGTTAATCAGTTGATAAACTCAGTCCTGGAAGGATGTTAACAGTGAGTGTGAGGGGCAGGAGGTGTACCTGCACACACACACACACACACACACACACACAGAGCTTCAAAGTCGGTCTGAGACAGCGGGAATCATGAACCAGTGAAGGAACTCCGCTATAAGCACGGAGACCATCACCCCAATCGAACCTCTAAGTCCATTCAGAAAGAATTTTTTTCTGCTGTATATGGCGCACTGTCAATAAAAGAGAGATTGCTAAATATTCAAACTTCTTGAATCTTCACCCTTTTTTCTAGACAAGGATGGCATCATTTGAGTGGGTGGAAGATTGAGGCATTTCTAATGCCCCATGAAAAAAACATCAAATCATTCTCCCTCGAAACATGCTTTCGAGAACTCTCATTACTTGATTCATTTAACTAATTTACATGCTGGATGTCAATGAGTTTGATTGCTAGAAAAATATTTTGGATTCCTTCAATTCGAAGATATTGAAAAAACATAATTCATCATTGTTCACCTAGCATTAGATGGAAACAAAGCCGGACTCCCAAGAAATAAGTGCACTTCCTAGCTTCCGAGAATTACGCAGTCAAAACCATGGGAGTTTACATCAGAAGGGGTACGGACCATTCCTAACTAAACCAGTCATTGGTACGTCAGGTCAAATTATAAATCATGATTGAGGTATTGCCACAATCATGCAGTCATGTGAGTCAAGCCACAAAAGCTGTTCATCTTGTCATAGTGGAAACTTAACCACTAACGAAATTTTTAGCTGCTTTAAAGGATTACGGTCTCAAAGGGGATACCCAGAATCATTTAGGATGATAATGCCCGAACATATGTGAAAGCAAACATTCCGTTGGCCTAACTATCAAAGATTTTCACCATTCATCAGGAGTACTCGATTCTCAAAAATTTTCTGGCAGTTGAGTAGCATGGCAGTTTTGTCCCCCTCGTTCACCATTTAGAAATGGACTGGCTGACGCAGCCGAAGGATCCTTGAAATTTCACTTAAAACGCTCTCAGGCAAAGCTGCATTTCGCTTTCTGAACTCCATATTTTGATAGCACAGGTAGAACATATTCTTAAAATAAAAGCCTTTGGCCGCTTGTTCTAAGGATACCGAAGCCTTTATAATAACGCCGAATCATTTAATTCGTTCTGTTGTTAATCATTTAAGTCAATCATTTAATTTGACACGTTCTCAACTCACTGACTTTTGATCACGAATCAAAGCAGGAGTTGGCGACACCCCGTCTTTATTACACAGTGAAAAGACAATTGAACATTATTTGGAAATTTGGACTATAAACTCTCTTACTTCATAACAAGCTCGTACAAAATGGAAGTATGTTTCTCCAGATTTGAAAAAGTTGTGATCTAGTCATTTTAATAGAAGATTCTCCGCCCCCGCTGTGGAAAGTTGGAGTAGTTTCTCAGAGTCTCCCGGACGCTAAGGGGCATGTTCGAACAGTACAGGTCAAAACCGCATCATGCACGACCACAATACCGGTATAAAAACAATGTATTTTACCAAAGGAACTTTAATATAACTTACAGTTGCCCCCAGGGGGCATGTTCGTCAGAAAATGACACAGAATTCGGCGTTCCCGGGATCTAAGACTTCCCAAGACACCCACGTTCTATTCATGCAAATATTTTGTTTATTTGGCCATTTTCTTTTCTTTAAGCAAATTATGAGTGAAAATACGAGTTTAAATAGTGTCAATGTAATTTTCACCGCTTCCCCCAGATGGGCGCCTATGACTCCTCTCTCGGAGTTAAAATGAAATCCCCACACATTTGAATGAAAATTAGGCTTATCTTCTGGGCCGGTGGGTTTCTTTAAGTATCCACCGCAAGAACCTCAGAATTAGGTAATCTTTGTAAACAATACGTTCAAGGCGACCCGTCTTGTGAGGCAGGAGTGGTGAATGATATCTAATTTTAAAAAAACTCGCTTATCTGCACATACTAAGGTAAACAGGCACCAAAAATTTCATTATATTATTCTGGCATCCCAGCAAAGCTTATCCTTAAAAAATAGATCCACTACCTAATCTCATAAATTGTCGGAAAGGCTATAATTACCGCTTTTAGCCAGCTGTTAAAAAACATAAATCTATTATTCTAGCGCGACGAAAACCTACTAAATTAATCTGTGCGATTCGCCAAGCACGGGCAAAGATCGTTCCCGCCCCTAAATTTTTTGTTTCTCTTTCTTTCTTTGGTTTTTAATACTCAACGAGTTCCCCGGCTGCAACGGAAGACCGGGGTTGATATTTGTTGAATACAGTTGATATTTGTAAAAAAATCTGATATACCAAACTGTGCGTATTTGGGGTATCTATACGTCCTTAGTTCTTTTTCCTGTTGACTCTTCATTCGTATTGCCGAACGTCTTGTGCGTGTGTTGATTTAACCCTCAAGATTGCGCGCAGCAATATAATGGTAGAGATTATATCTTGTTGCATTGTCGCTCTTAATATTTGTCCTTTAATGTTCGACCTTTTATGTTATGTTTTCCCCACATACTGGCAGGACGATATGCACAGAATGAATTTTAAAAGCAGTGTTCAAAGGTTCGCGATACAAAATCATTGTGCTCATATCTTAATTCGTTAATGTCCTACCTTGGATGGTTTTCTTCTTTATAACTCCCTTTTGGTTTCTCATTCACGTATTACAAGGCCTCTCGCCTAGAACAAAAGTCTCCAAATTGCATCAGGGTGAGCTAACCCTCCTAGGGAATTGCCCTCGCACCGTGCTACCTCCCTCGTGAGGACACGTTTAAAGAAAGGCTTCAAATTACTTCGTAATTAACAACCCTTCAGCTTAAAGCTAAAAGCACCGAAAATATTTTAATAAAATCAATAGATCGCAGCACTATCCTTGGAATTTACTAGGTCGATTACGTCTGAACAAGTGTCGATTTTCGATCTGTAAACTGCATTGGTCTCCTTTTTAAATATAATTCACGCTACGATGCCGTTTTCAAAAATATTTCCAATTTTTTCTCATAGTTCGGAAGAAAAAAATGTGGGGTTGTGCGCATTGACGACGTGCTTCCCGAATCCAACGACGCACGGTGGTCTGAACGGGGTCGAAAC
This sequence comes from Teleogryllus oceanicus, assembly GCA_964035755.1. NCBI lineage: Eukaryota > Metazoa > Arthropoda > Insecta > Orthoptera > Gryllidae > Teleogryllus > Teleogryllus oceanicus. The sequence goes on along the minus strand of CAXIVR010000351.1, from coordinate 22,170 downwards.
GCGCATAGGATGTTACGTTAAATAACTATTTATTTGGTGGATTTAAACGGGTTTTTTAGTATAAATCTATTGAAACATGTTCTAAGTGTAAAATAAATTTTTCCCCATAATTCATACTGTTTATTTATTTGTCAAAAAGTACTATTCTTTATCAGACATTTTGAAAATGAATAAACCTTCATTTATTTGTTCAGAAGTTAAGAAATGTTATTATAAGCATTTATTCCATGACTCAAGGGAATATTTTTGAAATTTGGTAGAGATAGTGTATAAAAGTTTTACAAAGGGTTTCAAAAGTAGAAAAAACTAAAATGTTCTTTCAGTAGGAAAAGGAATAAATAGTATATACTAACAGTAGTAGTGACTTACACTGTAACAATTGTACTACTCGTTTGCCATTTATAATGCAAAATAATAATTAATCATTTCATATTATTTCACTATTGTCTTACTAACCTGTCAAGAGGTGGCGTATAGATGCTTTGGACCAAAAGCCAAAAAGTTATGTGTTTCGATAGGATGCCAGGATCTAGCCGCCTGAGTTGGCTTCCTGTGAGACTCTTCATGTCCCGAGTCTTATTTTTAGCAGTCGCGGTTACGCATATGCCAGAGGTCATTTCCTGTCGGATCATTTCCCCCTGCCCACCTCTGACATGACATCCAGCGCTGCCTTCGACTGCTGACTGCCGTCCACCGAGGAAGCAATTCAGGGCAACGAAGAAATATTTACAATTGTTCATTTCAAGTTATATTTATTTCACGGTGATGTTTCTGCTTTTTTATAATGGTCCGTCAATGACCACTTAGTTAATAAAAAGGCACTTTCTTTCAAAGCACTTCAAGTATAATCGTTCCCAATTTCCCAAGGCAGGCTGAGGCGACTGTTATTCGAAACTATTTTATCAAATGTCTAATAACATTTATTAATTTCATGGAAGTTTTTTTAGTTATTTTTGTTAATTCCCCGTCAAAATCACTTACTATTGGTAGGCTTTCTTTCAATCCTCATTATGAAATTTTAAACGGTCCTTTTTAAAACAGGCAGCTCTTTTTAAGGAAAAACATCAACAAATGTCTAATAAACAATAGTTATTAATTTTACAGAAATTTGTTAAGTCTTTTTCATGTAATTGTCCGTCAAAAATCACTTAGTTTTGAATGGCCCTTTTTTAAAAAAAAAGCGTTATGTAAATTAGAACGGTCGCCATTTAAAAAGGCTATGAAGTGGCTGATATTATCGAAAAATTTTTTTAAAAATGTCCATTTAATAATGTTATTAATTTCATGGAACTGTTTTTCCCTTTTGTTTAATTGCCCGTTAAAGATCACTTAGTTATTAGAAATGGCACATTCTTTAAAAGCTGGTCAAGTAAAGTTTAAACCCTTTGGGCCATTTTCGAAAAAGGAGGTCAAAGCGACTTAATTAAAAAAAATATTTAGTCAAATTTCCCTAATAATATTTATTAATTTCATGGAAATTTTTTTATTTTTTTTTTTGTAATTGCCCGTCAAAATCATTACTTTTTGGTAGGAGCTTTCTTTCAATCATGTAGTCTTTAAATGGTCACTTTTTTGTTAAACGGGCAGGCCAGGGCGGCTGTTCTTAACGTAAAAACATCAACAAATGTCAATTAATATAGTTTTTAAATTTTCAAAGAAGTGTTTTCAATCTTTTTTGTCATTTGAAGTATGTAGAATTGATATTTCCCAAAGAAATAACCGTTTTTCAATAAATAAATTTGGTGCCTATGGCGCGTTCGGCCTCTTCAGACCACCGTGCGACGTGTCAAACATGCAAATCGGATGAATAGGGCAGTGTAAAGTAAAATTTTGGGAAAAACCCTTTCCCCTCCCCTTCCCGCTTCCCCATGCGTCACCGACCCGTCTGGGCCTCACTCGACGAGGCCGAACGGCCAATCCCGGCGGACTGCGGCGAGGGGCCGAACTTTCAGACTGGCAAGCTGGGCGTCCAGTTTAATTTTTCGCCCCTTTTTAGTCTCAAAATTTTTTTTCTCACGTGTCAAACGTGATGCTGTAACACAGCCAAACGGTCTCTATCATCTGTAATAGTCATATAAAACTATATATCTTGTTAAATATTTCCGTCTTCCTTCGAAACCATCAGACAATTATTTGAGGCGGTCTTAAAATATGATTCCGATTTGGAAACTGACTTCAAAAAGAAAATGGAATTAATTGTCTAGATATCACCAATATTCAAATCACAACATCTTATTTTACATACATTTTACTCAAGATTTTCCCGTTATCGTTCCTCTACCAGAAAGCATGGCCAAAGATTACTCGAGCTCTTTATCTGGCGACCCCTTTTTTGATCTCAAAACGACGTTTGTCTCCTTGATAGATTTCACCAGATAAATCAGTTTTCCAGGTAAATAGCGGAAGCTAAATTTTAAAATTGTTTTGTTAATTTTGTTAATAAAAAATTGTTAATTTTAAAACTACTTTCCGACAAATTATGTAAATGGTACCGGAAAACCTTTATTGTCGGGCCCCAGTAAAGTAAAGTAGATAAATCCTCTTGCTAAATATTACATTACTTCTTCAATCGTGGTCTAGCGAAAAATACATTACATGTGTCCTTGATACCTAAAAATCGATTGGCCCAAAAAATGTCTGTCCCTTTATATCACGCTAACCCCAAACCGCTCTTTAATTTTCTCCCAAAAATTTAAACTTCCCGAATCTACCTGAAAGAACTCGATCCTTTGGGGGTTTCAAACGGATATTTTTTTTTTTGAGGTACTTTACATTAAGCCTCAAAATCACTCAAAATCTTCTCAAACCGTCACCAAATTATTTGATTAAATTTTGTCCTCGTGTTTCCAACAGAACGCAAGAGAAATGTGATTTATGGTGTTTGTTGACATCACTTATTTTAGAAAATTGCTAAAGTGCAATTTTTGGGGCGTCTTTCTTCAACTATAATATTGACATATATATTTTCTTTCTGAAATCTGTTCTGACAGATCTGAAAATAAGATCGGTTTAATTTTGAAACATTTGAGTAGTTTTTTTGCAATTTGGGCGAAGTATGGCAATTAAAACAATTGTAACTTTTTCTAAAAAACTTAATTTTTGTTTAAAGACGATACAAAATATGATGGTCTCATTTCGCCCACCGCCGTATTTTCAAAGATTGCAAAGGTCATGTAAGTTTATTGCAAAACCGCGTAGTTTTAGAGAAATTTTAAAGAATGAAATTGATGTATATATTAAAATTTCAAAAATCACAACAACTTTTTACCGGATAGAAGGGACCCTTTAAAGAATTCCCATTTCGTTGACCTCTATCAATTTCCGAAAATTGCAAATTTAGAAATAATGCAGAAAGTGTATCGATGTTATCATCCTAGCTTTTATTTGAAACTGTATTGAAGGATACTTACACAGTGTAATTGTACTAAATTATTTCTAATGAAATTTGATGTTCATACTGCAGGAAAATCTGATTTCGCATATTCGCTTATTTAGCGTTTTCCTTATATATTTATGTCCATATTTTGCAATTTCTTTCTACAATTTTTTCCGGACTTACTCGTGGCATATGTATTACTACGCTCAAGCTGGGAACTGAGATTAGTACAGTGCTATCGCACATTATAATTTATTGAGAGGTTGAGCAATATTTAAATCTTTATTTGAATATGTATTTAAAACTCTATTTTAAGTTTTTTGAGCATGTATTTTGAAGATATATATTTTAAAAACAAAAATAGATGTTTTGAAAAAAAAAATACTTCAAATATGTAAATAAAAATGAAAGAAAATAACGCCTTTTTTTCCCTTTGATTCTGCTAGTGAACAGCGACCGAAAATGTGTGAATACCGGTAAATACTCATTTTTTCATACCTTTATTGTTTTATACAAGTAAATACCCCTATTGGACTCTTTACCGCTATGGACGTCAATAAACTTTATCGTATTTTCAATGAAAACAATAGCACCATCCATACATCTTGACAAAATTTTACTTTAGTTAATAATATCTCACCCAAAAATTTTATTAATCAAATATACTTTCATAATTGTTATTATTTGTTTAATTTATAATTTTTTTTTATTTTATATATGTATATGTATATTATATATATATATATATATATATATAAAATATATATATATATATATATAATTACTCACTGCTAATAATTAGGAAACAGAATGATTCCACTAATTCTTATAGAGTAAATATAATCTCCACTTCGTAATTGCAATGTTCTGCCCACTGAAAAGCTCACCGCCCTTCCCCACGCTTGGGCATATCGGTTTCCCCAGGGGGCACAAACCCGCCGAAGAACGCGGCGAGATGTCTGCAGAGGTCAGAAAAGTCACGCTATCAGACAGGCAATTGTGCCAGAGGTGCGACCCTGCTTCCCGCTCAGAAGGGTGATCACAAGGCTAAATGCACCGAAAAATACTTATAGGAAAAAACAATAGATCAAGCACTATCACACGGAATTTACTAGATCGATAACGTCGAACAAATTGTCCGATTTTCGATTTAAACGGCAAAACTCTTTTAAAAAATTCACGCTACGAGGGTTTTTCAAAAGTTTTCCAAAAAGTTTTGAAACGCTTGTTTCAAAAAATTAAAAAAGGGGCTTTTTTGGGACGTGTTTCTAAAAAACCCCGTTCAATATAAAATGAATGGGGCGAAATGAAATTTGGGAAAAAATCCTTTTCCCTCCCCCCTTCCCCCTGCGTCCCCCTGCCCCGCCGAAGGGCCCAAAACCCGCCTGCGGCAGGGAGGCCGAACTTTCAGACAGGCAAGCTGGGCATCGCCCTTTTTCAGTCTCAATATATTTTTTCCCGGAAAATTTTGGATGCTGAAACAACCCAAACGGCCCGTATCATCTGAATATCGAAAAAACAAATATATTGTTCATTTATTTCCGTCTTCCTTGAATCCCATAAACAATTATTTGAGGCGGTACTAAAAATATCGATTCGTTTTGGGAAAACTGACTTAAAAAAGAAAATTAAACTTTGTTAGATATCCCAAATTCCATGCCCTATCATCTAATTTTACATACATTTTTTCAAGATCTTCTTTTCCTCCCCAGAAAGTAGGGCCGGGGAATTCTCAGCTTTTTTTATCCTGCGACTCGTTTTTTGATTAAAACGGCGTTTGTCCCCTTGATAGACTTTACCGATGAATCTGTTTTCCAATAAAATTTTAAAAAGTTTTGATTTGGAAAAAATTGAAGAAGGCGCAGGCGTCACCCAATCCCCAACAAACATTAAAATAAAATTTAAGAATCATAAGTCCCGTTTACTTAGTAAGTTATATTGAAAAAAAAGATTCTGTTATATTTGATAAACTTGAAGTTTGGGAATGTAATTCCGGCGTCTTTTTATAAAACTACTAAATGATAATGAAAAAAGGATGTATTAAAAAATTTTTATTGGGACACATTTAATGTTTTTTAATGCATTAAATTGTCAAAAAAATACAACAACCCCTTAGACGGGAAACACCCCCTGAAGAGGAATATCCGTCTAGGGGATAAATTTATTTTTTGTTATACGTTATTAATTTGGCAATTTTTATATTTCACTTTAAAGATACCATTTTCTAAACATGTACACATTTAGTAACATTTAACTGGTTGCAATTAAATTTTTTAAAGTTTATATTACTGTAAAACGTATCCATTTTGAAAAACCTCATATCAGGGAATCAAATGAAAACGTATTAAATGGGGACCCTCATCTGGTGTCGAGAATAGATAACATTGATGTAGAATTTTAAAAACATTGTTTTTGTATAGACACATGAACATATTTCGAAAAAAATAAAAATTTTTTATGAAACCTGATGTTTATTATCATGTTTTTGATGGTTTTTGTGAATGAAAAAAACCGATAATCCTTTTTAAAAATTTAAAAATATGAAATAATATTGCATTTTTCCCACTGTAATACATGTGTTCGAATAAAGCGAAGGTGTTTTAAACATCCCCCCAGTAGACTATTTCACCCCAACAAATCCCCCCATTTTCTGGCATTTCCACGTATACCCTAGTACGCAGAGGCGGCCAACGAAAAGCACCTGGGTGTAAGTTATCGCCCTCCCCCCACCTTCCTGTACCCTTTTGGGAAAGGGACCCCATAAGATGACCCTGGGCGTATTTTTCAGGCATTTGCCGTTATTCTTTTATTTTTTTTGCCGTTTTGTCTAAATCAAATTATAAATTAACATTCCGGTCACTTCAAAACAAAATTTTCCCCACGAACTTGGTCGTTTTTTTCTAAACCAGGTTTTAAAAGATGTTTTAATTTTGAAATTAATTTTGCATTCTTTTTTGAGCATCAATCCTTCCTTTTTTTACTACCCGAAACGGGGGCCATAATAGGAGTTTTTCCCCTAAAAATCAGAATGTATGTTTGAAACACTGGGTATCAAACACCTGTTCAGTGCTATGATGTCTTTTTCGCCCAGTCCCGGTCAAGCAGCGGCTGAGCATCTCCTTTTATCTGCGGTCCCAATTTTTCCGGGGTCTCAACGCCAGAAAATGTTAGAACATAGACCCAAGCCACCCCTTGTTAGACCTATCTGGATATACAGGGAATAGGATTTTTAAAATTTCTTATTGTCCTCGGACTCGAACTGCCTTTTTCCTTTTTTTTTGTGATTTGTGTATTGATTCAATTGTGCTACTTAACCCTTTTTTTCCCCTTCATTCTATCATTCCAAGCATAATATTTTTTTCTAGAATTTTTTCGACCCTGTTTTCCCAAAAATTTTTTTTTTCCATTTTTTTTGGTTTTTAAAAAAGTTCTTTTTTCTTTCAAAATTTCGGCATTTATCTTTTGCCCTCCCTTTTATTTAAATATTTTCTTCCGTGTCCATATTTAAAAAGCATCTTCCTTTTTGGGCCCTATCTCAGTTTTCCCCAACCCCACAAAAAGGATTAAATACCATTTTCTAGATTTTTTGGGATTTTGGTTTTTACGCAGGGCTTGATTTCTGACGGAACACGACGGAACAGCGTTCTGTATTCTGAAAATTATTACATTATATTATAAATATATAATTTTTTTATTAAATTAAAAAATCATTTTGAGCGCGTTCTGGGACCAAAATTTTGGGAATCAATCACTTGATATCCTGCATATTTTATAAATTTGTAATTTTCTTTCCGCTGTTCTTCTAAAATTTTTCCCTCTCTTTGCTTTTTTACAGTATAGAATTTTTATTGAAATTTCATAATATTTAATTCCCCGCCTTTATATCCCTCCGTTGATGTTCAGGCTTCCTTTTTAAAGTTGACATAAATGTTTTCTTTAAAAGGAAGTTCATGAATATAAAAATTTTATATTAAAAATATTTTACTATCATTATTACAAATTTAAATTTAAAGTAAAATAACACACTGCATGTGTTGATGACTTTAACATTTTGCTTTTCACGAAAAGGAGTAAAGGGGAAATGTCTCTTTTTGAATGTTTGCCCTCATGTCGCGCCCTTTCTTTCCCAACCCAGCCCGAGGGAAAGCCTTAAAGGGTTGTATCGACAATAGTTCCATTTGTCGCCACCCGTGGGAGCACCAAAAAAGCAAAATTTATAGGGCCAGAACGTCTAAACAAATTGTCCGATTTCGATCTGAAAAGACAATTTTTAAAAAAATTTACATGCCGTTTTTCAAAAATTTAAACAATTTTTCGTTTTCCTGTTTCAAAAAAATTAAAAATGGGGGGTAGGGATGGGGGGTTCCAAAACGCCCTGTCAATCGCAAATGGGAAAAAGCGGGGGAAATAAATTTGGAAAAAAACCGTTCCTCCCCCCCCCCCCCCGTCCGACCCCCCGAAGGGCCACCGCCTGGGGACGGGGGGCCGAACTTTCAGACAGGGAAGCTGGGCGTCGTCCTTTTGTCTCAATATATTTTCGATCGAAATGGAGATTTATTTCTCTATAAAATTAGTGGAATCTCGCGTTTCCTTTTATTAGCGACCGGGTGTGTGTGTGTGTGTTTTTGTATTTTATATGTGTGATATATATAAACAAATTTAAAATTAAACAATTAATAACAATTATGAAAGTATATTTGAGTAATAAAAATTTTGTGAGATATTATTAAAGTAACTTATTTTCTAAGATGTATGAAAGGGGAAACTATTGTTTTTTATTGAAAGTACCGGGATAAGTTTATTGACGTCCAACCGGAAAAACTCCCAAAAGATATTTACTAGTATATAACAATAAAATATTTAAGGTAGAAAAAATACCTGTTTTTCGTATTCAATACCTTTTGGGCTTTTCACTGCGCATCAAAGAAAAACAAACTATCCTTGTTATCTTTCTTTTTATTTGTATTTGTATTTTAAGTATTTCTTTTTTTAAAAAAAAACTATTTTATGTATTTAAATATATCTTCAAAAAACATCTCAAAAAATCAAAAAAAAGTTTTTAAAAACAAAATATATATTTAAAGACAAGTATGTAAATTTTTCAACCCTATCTATAAACTATATTTGGGTCCACTTCTAATCTCAGTTCCCAGCGGGTAGTATAATACATATACGTAAGTCGGAAAATTTGTAGAATGAAATTCAAAATATGGACAAAAAATATAAAAACAAATAAACGAATTGAAATCAGATTTTTCCCGCAAAGTAACATCAAATTTCAATTGAAATAATTTAGTTTCATTTAAAATATCCTTTCAGTTTCAAAAAAAGCAGGGTGATACAACATCTACTTTCTGCTTTTTTAAATTTGAATTTTCAAAAAATTTATAGGGTCAACGAAAATGGGAATTTTTAAAATCCCTTCTATCCGTTAAAAAAAATTTTTGTGATTTTTTAAATTTTTAATATATCATCAATTTCATTCTTAAATTACTCTAAAACTACGGTTTTGCAATAAACTTACATGACCTTTGCAATCTTTAAAAAACGCGGGGGGGGCGAAAATGAGACCATCATATTTTTCGTCTTTAAAAAAAAGTTAGTATTTTGAAAAATTACAATTTTTTTAATTGCCTATACTTCGCCCCAAATTGCGAAAACTATAAATGTTTCATGAAAAATATATCATCAATATTAAGGAAGGGAAAATTTAAAAATTATGCAATTTTCTAAACATAAGGGTGTCAACAAACACCATAAATCACATTTTCTTTCGTTCTGTACGTAACAGAGGACAAAATTTAATCAAATAATTTGGACGGGTTTGGGAAAATTTGAAAAATTTTGAAGGGGAAAAAAGAACCTTAACAAAAAATCCGTTTGAAACCCCAAAGGGTCGGTTCTTTCCGGTAGATTCGGGGGAAAATCAATTTTGAAAAAAAAGGCAGAACGTTTGGGCGTTAGCGTTTACCATAAACGGACAGAAAGTTTTGGTGTCAATGATTTTTGGTATCAAGGGCACATGTATTGTATTTTTCGCTAGACCACAGTTAGAAGAAATGTAATATTGAAGAGGATTTATCACTTTTACTTTACCAGGGGACAAAAGTTTTTCCCGGGATCGATTAAAAATTTGTCGGAAATAGTTTTAAAAATTTAAAAAAAAAAACAATTTTTTTATTTAGCTTCCGGATTTTACTTGGAAAAAAGATTCTCAGTGAAATCATCAAGGAGACAAACGCCGTTTTGAGATCAAAATCAGTCGCGGATAAAAAAAGCTCTACGTAATCTCGCTCATACTTTCGTAGAGGAATGAAACGGAAGATCTTAGAAGAAAAAGTATTAAATAAATTTATGGCATAGAATATTGGTGATATCACAATTAGTTCAATTTTCTTTTAAATCGTTTCTCGGAATCGATATTTTTGGGAGCCTCAAATAATTTATTGATTATTCGAAAGGAAAGGAATAGCAAGATTTAGTTTTATCGCTAACAGTGATTTAAACCGTTTGGGTGTTCGCACCCGTTTTTAAAGTGAAGAAAAATTTGGAGAAAGGGGCGTGCCCCGCTTGCCTGTCCGAAGTTTGGTCCCGTGCCGCAGGCGGTTTGCCGTTGGGGGGTGGGGGGGACGCGGGGGAAAGGGGGGGGGGGAAATCAGGTATCTTTTTTGAAATTTCACTTTACGCCCTCTATTCATCCGATTTGCATGATAACGGCGTTGGGTTGGGGGAACGCGCCATCGCGCTATAAGCCCACATTTTTAATTTTTTCCCCAAAATGAGAAAACGTTTTCAAAATTGTTTTTAAACTTTTTTAAAAAAACCCCATCGTAGCGTGAATTTCTTTTAAAAAAGGGTCAATTCTTTTACGGTGAAAAACGGACAATTTTTTAGACGTTTTGGCCTAGTAAAATTTTTCTTATTTTTTTTGCCCGTGGTGGCGAAAATGGAACAGTGTCGATACTTTGTTTTAAACGGTGCCGGCGGCGCTGGGCTTGGGTAAAAGGGGCGAATGAGGGGCAAACATTCAAATGAGACATTCCCCTTTATCTTTTCGTGAAACGTAAAAATGTTATCACAAATTATAGATGTGTTATTTTTTAATTCTAAATTATTAAAATGATAGCTAAATATTTTTAAATAAAATTTATATATTCATGAACTTCCTTTTAAAAAAACATTTTTGTCAACAAAAAAGGGAAACCTGAACATCAACGGAGAATGATATACGGGGAAGTTTAAAAACATAATTACAATAACAAATTCTGGGTTGAAGAAAGCTAAAAGGGGGAAAAATTTTGAAAAAAAGGAAAGAAAATTAAAAATTTATAAAATATGCAGGCATATCAATGATTGATTCCAAAATTTTGGTCCCCGAACGCGCTCAAAAAGATTTATTAATTTAATAAAAAATTATATATTTATTATAATTAATAATTATAAGGGGTAAAAAACCTGTTCTCAACCGTCAGAAATCAAGCCCTGCGTAAAACCAAAAACAAAAACTGAAATGGTATTTTAATCTGTTGTGTGGGTGTGCTGAACACTGAGATAGGGCCAAAAAGGAAGATGCTTTTAAATATGGACAGGGGAAAATATTAAACATACAATGGGGGGGACAAAAAAATAAATGCCGAAATTTTGAAAGAAAAAGAAATTTTCAAAAAACCAAAGCCAAAAAAAGGAAAATAAAAAATTTTGGGAAAACTATGGGTCGAACAAAACTCAGAAAAGATATTTGCTTGGGAAAGAAGGGGAAAAAGGGAAGAAAAGTGTAACCCAAAAAAAACTAATACAAAATCCAAAAAAGGAAAAAAGGGAGTTCGAGTCGGGCAATGAAAAATTCTAGCATCCCTTTTCTTTTATAGAAGGTCAACAAGGATGACCGATCTTATGTTCTTGATATTTCTCTGCGCGTTCAGAGCCCGCGAAGAATTGGGACTTGCAGATAAAAGGAGTGATGCTCACAGCCCCCTTTTGACCGGGACTGGAGCCGACAAATAGACATCATCGCACTGAACCATGTGCTTGATACCCGCAGTCTTTCATGCGTATATTCTGCCATTAGGAAGAACCCCCTGATTATCGCCGTCCCCTCCAGTTTCGGATAGCAAGAAAAGCGAAGGAATGATGCTCCCAAGTAATACAAAAGCAAATATCATGTTCAAAATTAAAACATCTTTCAAAACCTGGTTTAGAAACATCCATCAAGTTCGTGGGAAGATAAATTTTTTTTGACAGTGGCCGTGATTGTTAATTTTATATTACGATTGAGACAAAACGGCAAAAAGTAAAAGAATAACAGCGAAACTAAGCCTGAAAACTATCGCCTAGGGGCATCTTATGGGGTCACAACTTCCTTAAATGGTACAGGAAGTGGGCAGAGACCTTACCTAGAGTGTTTTCGTTGGCCGCCTCTCTGCGTACGGTAGGACATACGTAGGAAATGCCAGAAAAATGAGGTCATTTCTTGGGCGAAGATATCTACGGGATGAGGATGTTAATCACCTTTCCTTTTATTGAACACATGTATTACAAGTATAATGCAATATTATTTCATATTTTAACTTTTATATAAAATTTGATTATCGGTTCTTTTCCTCACAAAAACTCATAAGACCGATAATGAAAATGGGTTTTCATAAATGTTTCTTTTTTGGAAATTTTCTGTTTTTCATAATCTATTTTTTGAAAATATCTACATCTTTTGACCCCTATTCTCAACCCCCAGATGAGGATCCCCCGATTTAATACGTTTGCATTCTGATTTAAAAGGGGTTTATCAGAGATGGTATGCTACGTTTACTATAGTATATAAATCTTATAAATTAATTGAAAACCAGAAAAAAATTTACTGAAAAGGGTGAATGTTTAAAAAAATGAACTTAATGTAGAAATATAAAGTTCCAAATTAATAACTGTATAAAAAACAAAATTTTATCCCCTATGAGGGATATTCCTCTTCTGTTGTGTTCCTGTCTAAGGGGTTTAAAATTTATTGTTTATGACAATTTAATGCATTAAAAAAAACAAAATATGTCAATTGATTTAACTACATCCTTTTTCTTTTTCATTTTGTAGTTTGTATCAAAAAGACCCCAATTATTTTTCCAATTTTCGTTTACACAAGTTAATTTATAAGTGGAAATTTCTACGCACCTTTTTCCCACTCTTTGCCCCTTATGGGTTCCTCAAAAAGGGTCGACTTGGCTATTCTGTTCCCACTTTGTAAACGATATGCCCCCGACCATTGAAATGGAAGAACGTTCTCTTTCGGAGATACAAATCCTTTGAATAAAGAAACAGTAAATATTTAAAAATCAAATCTTTCAAAATTTTTCCGAAATAACAAATTTAGTAAACGAAAAAAAAGTTTTAATGCGTTTTCCCTTTCAAATAAACAATTCTGTGCTCCATTGAAAATGAACAGGTCCCTTGACTGATGTTAAGAAAAAAATTTTCGGTCTGTCAATTGTCCCTTAAAGGGAACGTCCTTTAAAAATAAATTAACACAAAATTAATTTCATTTTTCCGCTTTCAAATTCTTGCAAATTCAGTCGCCTTCATCGCCGTTGTGTTACTTGAATGTTCCCCCCCTTTGGATATGGCATAATTTCTGGAAAACATCTTATATACTCCAGACTTATCCATACATCCCGTTTTTAGATTCAAAAAAATTGCGAATAAAAACAAATCACCCCCCCGTGATTCATTAACCTGTCTTCATTAATCAAAATTCTCCCATTACTTTTTTTTATTTAATGTGGTTTGTCAAAAAAGCTTGCAAGGAGGGGGAATTTTTCAGAAAAAGCCAAGTCTTCTATAACCTCGACGGGAAAACATTTCATCAGGGGACAGTATAACAGCTTATTACAAAAATTACATAAAGTACATTATTTTCCAAAATTTGCCGGGCATTAAACGATTAATTCGATAGAAAAAATTAAAACCAAAAAATCGTTTCTCTGAAAATGTTTCATACAATTAGAACTTTTAAGCATCACCGATAATAATTTGAAAAGATACATAATGCATTATTTACCATTTAGACAGTATAAAAAGGTATAAACAACCTGTAAAACTATTATTACAGCCCCAATGCCCCATCTCGATCAGGTTTTCGTCCTTCCCCGATCCATGGAGCAAATGCTGAGATGGCCCCCTTTTTTTTGTTTCTGGACATCAATTAACTTCATTTTCTTACACGTCTTCTAGAATTGTGGAAATAATTATTCAAATTATTTTTTCCTTTTTCCGGGAAAGAAAAAGAAAAATTTTATCCTTATTTACCCTTTGAAATAGTTTTTTTTAAATGGGTTTTTTTTTTTTTCCCCCTTTCAAAATTCAAAATTTATTGTTATTTATCCTTGAAAATAGATTTCCACATGGGAGTTTTTTTTCCCCCAAAATTAAAAATTTATGAGATATGACTTATGGGGGATCAAAATTAGAAAGGGAACACAATTCATTTTTTCCCCAAAACGTCAAAAGATTTTTAACTTTTTTTGACAAAAATAAAAAAAAATAAAAAAAAATATACAAAATAACAAATTTTTATATCAATATAACACTAAGTAAGCTGGGACATGTCACGATTCTTAATGTTTTTGGGATTCAAGATCTTTTCCCCTTTGCCTATTTTCACTTCTTCAATTTTGCCCAAAAGTACAAAAACAGTTTGAAATTTTCGGGGAGAACAGATTCATCAGGTAAGTCTATCAAGGAAAAACGCCGTTTGAGATCAAAATCGAGTCGCAGATAAAAGGTCTGTTTTTGGCCTTCTTTCAGTGGAATATGGAAGATCTTAGAAGTAAAAAGTTAAAATAAATGTTGGACATGAATATTTGGGGATATTTACACAATTGTTCAGTTTTTTTTTTTTAGTTTTCCCAAAAGAAATTTATATTTTGGTATGCCTCAAATAATTTTGATGGTTTGAAGGAAGACGGAAATATGAACAAGATTTGTTTTATACGGCTATTAAGTGATATCAGACCGTTTGTTGTGTTACGATCACTGATTGTAAGTGGAAAAAATATTTGAGAAAAAAGGGACAAAACCCAAAACCGCTGGTCTTGCCTGTCTGAGAGCACGGTCCTCCCGTCCGCAGGCCGGTTTGGCCCCCGGCCCCGAGACCCCCAAAAGGGGGGGTTCGCGTGAACGGAAAGGGGGGTCGGGTTTTTTTTCCGAAATTTCCTTTACGCCCCCCAAATTTTCCCCAGGATTTTTTGGGCATTTTGAAACCCGTCGTTCGCGCTTGATTTTTTAATTTTCCCGGAACTAGAAAAAAATCGGAAATATTTTTTGAAAAAACGGCATCTGCGTAAATTCTTTTTTAAAAAATATGCCGTTTACAGATCGAAAAATCGGACAATTTTTCAGACGTTATCGGTTGAAATTTTTTTTTTGCTGCCCGTGGTGGCGACAAATGCAGTGTCGGTACATTTAGCCTTAAAAAAACGCATTCAAATCACCCGCATTGCTCCCCCCGTCATTTTTTGACGCCCCATTTTGAGCATTCGGCCCTTCCCAATGTTTATTTCAATCTGTACGGGGTGTTTAATCCATTTGGCTTCCCTACACGTGCCGGAGCTTCCTTGGCCCCGGTTCGATTACCTGATTGTTTGAGCCTTCGACGGGGCTACCACAAAAGTCGCCTCGTCAGTAAAAGCAAGTAATTCATTTTGGCGCTAAAAAAGGGGGTTGACGATTGGTCCCGGCAGTGCCCTTCGTGCACAAAAAAAAATTTTTTGGCGCGGCCTTGCAGGACATTTTTTTACGCCAATTACGACAGAAAACTATCTTTTTTTCCCTAAACGATAATTTTCCGGGTTTAGAGGTTACAAAGGGGGAAGGCGTTTTTGTCAACGCAATTTGTTTTTTTCCAAAAACTCTGAAACTTTTTTCCCCCAAACAAGGGGAAAAAAAAAACGAAATCTAATGCGATACTAAACCATTTTAAAAAAGCCAAACTGATTCTAAAAAAACGGGAAAATTTTGGGGAAGGGAGATTATAAACCCCCGGCATCCCCTTGGGACAAATTCAACGAACTTTTCCCTAACCCCCCTTCATTTGACCCGGGGTTAAAGCATTATCAGAGTACACGAAATTGGGTGACCCAGAGGAACTTATTTTAAATATTTGCCATAAGGGGTTCGAAAATTTCCCGGGGGTTTTAAAATCAAACGCAAACGGTTCTAAAAGTAACGTAGCGGGACGTTTATTGAATGTAGCTCTTCCCGATATTATTCACAAAACTTTCCCTGACATCCCCACAAGCATAAAATGAATTTTCCCCTCTCCCCAAAATTTTTCCCAACGATTTGCCTAAAAGTATTCTGCTGACACGATCAAAAATCAAAGATGAAATTGGTTTTATAAGGTAGGAGAGTGTAATGAAAATTTGAAAACGATAATGCCAAAAATTACCTTATGGAACCCATGAAAGCCACTTTCCAGCCTGATTGCCATCATTTCCCAAAAGTTTTATTTCCATTTTCTGAAAAGGGAGGGTTTTTTTGTTATTCCACAGTTTTTTAGGGAACCTCGCAAAGTACAACTATGCTAATAATAAAATACCCCGGGTGATCCCAAAAGCTAAAAACAGATTGTCTCAACTGGGTAGCAAAAATATATACAAATAGAATATCCCAATTTTAGAAGTCACCTGGGTTTTAAAAACAACCACCAAGGTCATCATATTAAATTGAAAAGACCAAAAACACTGTGAAAAAAATTTTAAAAATAATAATAATAATATAGCTTTAATTGAACAAATGTACAAAATAACAAAACTTGCATTTTCACCCCAAAATGCGATTAAATCCCCCTTTAAATGACCTGGAATAATCTTAGTAAAATAGAATAAAAAGGTGCGGATTGAAGTATTGTGTAAGATATAAAAACCCCCGTTCTGAAAAAAGGTTTTATTTTTTCAGATCGTGTTAAAATCAGATGTTAGGGGTAACAAAATACGGATGAAAATAACGGTTGTTTTCATCTCCCCAAAAAAACCCTCCGATAACTGGTTTAAAAGTCCCAAAAAAAAAAAAAGAAAAAAGTGATTTAATAACCCGGGAAAAGATAATTTGGAAAATGATCTGGGTGCGAATGACCTGGCTTCCCGTTCTCCAAAACGATCGTCGGGGGAGTAGACATCTTCATCTGGTTTCCAACCCATCAAAAAGCTTGACGGTGTTTTTTCCCCTTGGGGCAACGCTTTTTTCCCGTAATTTTCCTTTTCAAGCATCCAAAAACGATAGTTTTTACCTTTTAAAAGTTGTAGCTGGCCCCGGATTTTACCGGGGAGAGACGGTCTTCATCAATAATTTTCCAACCAACATGGGACAGGTTTTTTACTAATCTTTTAGCAAGTTTTTTTCCAGTAATTTTCTCTTTTAAAGCTCCCAAAAAACGAAAGACAATATCAGAAAAATTTTTATCAGTAAAATTTTCAATGTAGTACCTGTAAATATTGGGTTGAGTTAAAGATCTTCAAAAGGGACCATTTCCCCAGAACTCACAACAGATGTCGAAGGACTGAAACAAGGGGAAAACATGTATTTATTGAATGTAAATATTGAATATCGAAAATGAAGAATCTGAAGAGGATCCACAGCAGAGGAAGTGGACCAGCGGCTAGAAAATGTGTGAATAAGGAGTAGTCGCGGCTCGTCAGGTAAAGCAAGTGAAGTATCCACTCCACCCACAATTTACCATGTAAATGTATTGAATTATTATCCAGGAGCTTGCGAATAACTACTGCTGTTATAAACCCCTTACTCTACCATTCCTCCTTTTTTCCTTCTATGATCGTCCTACGCTTGCGTCGAGGCGGTTCAGCACGAGCACACTACATCCGTATACTTTGCATCTCCTTTCCACAAAGCGAAGCATTTCAGGGCCTTTGTCAAACATCTTCGCTTGCTTAGGTGTTAGCCTGAGGTTTTAAACGAGATCACGTGATGGTTGCTATGGCACAAGCAAGCAGAAGAAATCCAGTAGAGAAACACGAAAATTCTACAATATTCAGAAAATAGGTAGTGATTTTTTTGTGCGAGTCTTTCACAACAGACAATTTTATGTTTAACCAACATTTATATTAACCAGGAGCTAGTGTGCGAACCTTTAGAAAAGCAGTCATTTGTAATAGAGATTACTGACTGGTATAAGCCTTTGAACTGCCTTAGGCGTTTTTTATTTGTTGCGCCCTCGCGAAGCTCTAAGCCCCCTTTCGGGGCATTGAGCGCATGGAGTAATCCTCCATTAATCTTGTCAGTCATCGTCTATCATTGCCTTTTATCCCTTCGGCCAGGGGACTGGCGCAGTTAGATTCCAGTATTACCAGACGGCCCCCCGACCAGGAATCCGCGAATTACTTAACTTCTCTGACTTCACGGAGTGCAGTTAATCAATTCGGCTAGCGTCACCGGTTGCAAAGGTAACGAACTCACGTTTAATACTCACTATGCATGTTATGTAATATAATGTTCATGGTATGGGCGTTTAAAGCTGGAAGTTCGGCTGCACTGATCAAAATCTCATTTGTTGTATTTTTAATAAATGTAGAATAAAAATGAAACGGTGGAGCCTCCGGCTTCGGCTCGAATGGTGATGCAATGAAATAAAAGCATAAGAGAATCCAAGTGTAAGACGGGGATCGTGATGCAACTGTTTCCTCCAAGTGAGTTATCGCACGCTCTGCGTGTCGCCTATACTTCGATTAAAACTGAAAGGCCTTTCAAGGTCACGAGCTGAAAGAGAGGGCGGACACTGTCATCCAATCGGTAGCTTCAATACCAAGAATTTAAGTCGTAAGGAAGCTCGTGATTCGATGACAGTGTCCCCTGTCTCATGTAACTCGTGACCTTGAAGGACTTATTGTAATCAGAATGTAAATGTAGGGCCCTTCAAGGTCAAGAGGTGCAGGAGAGGAAGACACTATCATCCGGGAACTTCAATACAAAACTAAGTCGTAACGAAGCTCTCAATTGGATCCTCTCCTCTCCTCTCCTCTCTTCTCCTTCCAGCTCATGCCATTGAAAGGACAATATGTTAAATCAGGTAGCCTGGGTTGCCAGGTTAACTGGCCTTTATATGACTCTCCGAAATGCAATGTGTCCAGTTAACGATATCTTCTCCCTCTTCCTTTCCAGGGCGGACGCTGCACCCTTCCTTCTTGCGAAGTGCGCAGCAGAGGGTCTTACGCAGGAATTAAAGGCTGTAAGATTCCTAGGATAGCACTTCAACCCGTTTTCACCCCACGAGCCGCTACTGACGAGGACAACGAAAGGATTAGAAATTAGGTGGATGAGGACACAGAACGGAGGAGGATCAGGTTGCGAACACACGCTGCACTTGTACTATATTGCTATTTGTACACTATGTATTTCCATGAATCTATCTACACTATCTATCTATATTGTTTATGGGATTTGGTCCATAAATTAAACCATTATTTCAGTTTTCCGACGTTTCGGAGTTTTATTTCTCCATCTTCAGGACTGTATTACATCAACAACACGATTCGAGCTACATATCACGTAGATATTACCAAACACAATGAAACAAACAAAACACAAAATGAACATATCTAACTATCGTGAAGAATATTAAACATACATTATTACCCACTTGACCACATGCAACATGAGTTCGCATGATAACCCATTCACACAGACATCAGTCCCAACTGAAATGGTGTTACAAGTGTACGAGCAACAATACCCTACTCAGGAAAGTACTTCCGGTACAACATACATCAAATGATTTCAAGTTGCTTACAAATATAAAGTACGTTTTGTTTTGTTCTTAAGATATATGATCCATAGATATTAAATTTAATACCAGAAAAACATGTGAATTCAATGAGTAAAACATGATATACCGTGTGGCCCACCTAAAATGTTCCCTTCAATTTTCTCCTGAACCGTTGCAGATACTGAGATGCAGTTTCCAATAAAACTACTATATGCAAAGGCACATATGGCCATGCATAATATTATTCTATTGCATTTTTTATTGCAGAGATATTGACCCAATTTCGATTTTTAAATGGAACCCTATAGTTGTTTTAGCTCATCATAACAAGCGTGAAGAGACGAGTACATAAATATGCATATCGCCATATGTTACATAATAAAACTTTCGAAAAATTATGAGTTTTAAAGACGCACGCCGACTACTGGTTTCCGTAATCTGAACGAGAAATTCCGGGTGAAATGCGGCGAGGTCATTCCCTTCCGTTGCGTCGGTCGAGTAACGTGGGAAAACTGGAGATGCCTCGAAGTGGCATAAGAAGGTAGGTAGAATAAAGGGCGGTGGAGAAAGGAAATGCAGATGTGTATATCCGTTGATGGTCATATTGAGTACATGTTATAAATCAAGCTATTTCTAGAATTGTTAACATACCTTTTTCTGTATTTTAAATTATTTTTATTTCTTTTATTTACACGATATTTTTGTACCGGCTGAGGTTTTCAGTCTTTCAAAGAGTAAACGTTTTGTTTCTGACAGCACACGCATTTATTAATTCAGAACATGTTCACTCTCCAATCTTCCTTTGCTTTCTCTACGGTTAATAATTCAAATATTTTCTCAAATCTTGTAGTATTTCATTAATTAAAAAATAGTACCTTGTGGCGTACATATTTGTTCAGTACATGGCTGCGGGTGAATACATTGTCTCCAGGACTGAGAGGGTGTAGTCTTAAAGAGCAAATCGCGGGTTTTCGTGAGCTCCTTTGCACATTGCACCACTACATTTACCGCAAGGTCGACACAACGCAAGGGAATGGCCTCGCCGCATTTCACCCGGAATTTCTCGTTCAGATTACGGAAACCAGCAGTCGGCGTGCGTCTTTAAAACTCTTAATTTTTCGAAAATTTTAGTATGTAACATATGTCGATATGCATATTTATTAACTCGTCTCTTCACGCTTGTTATGATGAGCTAAAAAAACTATAGGGTTCCATTTAAACATCGAAGTTGAGTCAATATCTCTGCAATAAAAAATGCAATAGCATTTTTATTAGCATGCAATAGCATATTAAGCATGGCCATATGTACCCCTTGCATATAGTAGTTTTAGTGAAAACTGCATCTCAGTATCTGCAACGGTTCAGGAGAAAATTGAAGGGAACATCTTAGGTGGACCACACTGTATAATAACTAGTAATACTAAAAAATTAACATGAGATAGTTAATTGTAATGGTTTTCGCATAAGGGGTAAGAGAGATATGGGCGCGAACATGACGTATTCACTTCACCCTAACTAGCATTTTCGCCGCTAAAGTAAATATTAACGACGTAGGCACAAGTAAAAAATTTTTTTTGAAGGAAAAAAAAACAAGATAATAGAGCAATATGACATTTGTCACCTTATAGGCACATTTATCACTTTCCTACGAAAGGTTTAAAAATGCAGCAGTTTTCGAGAAAATCTTGTTCTTGTTGTTTTAATATTCATATATTGCACGCAATTTTGCGCGAAAACTACTAGAAATTTCAAAAAATGTGCTTGACCTTAATGAAAGAACTACGAGGGGCGTTCGATAAGTAACTTGTTTCGATATGCAAAACAATGATCTGAGTTTTGTAACTTACCTTATTTTTCGACATACTCCTCGAAGTTCAGCACACTGACAACGTTTCTCCAAACCAGGATCCCTTCTCTGAAGTGATTTTCTTCAAGACCCTCGAAATAGTCATTGACTATCTGGATGGCTTCTTCATTGCTTGTCAGAATGAATTTTTGTTCAGCCAGGAAAGTTTTTAATTTTGGGAACAAATGAAAGTCCGAGAGGGCCAAATCAGGTGAATAGGGCGAATGTGGAAGTAGTTGGAAACGAAGTTCAGTCAATTTTTGCTGGGCGATATGGCTTGAATGTGCTGGGGCGTTATCGTGATGGAACAACGCTTTTTTCTTGCCATTCCAGGACGCTTATCCGGGATAGCTGCCTTGAGTTTCTCCAGAAGTGATGCATAGTATTTTCCAGTGATGGTTTTTCCCTTTTCTAGGTAGTCTATAAGAAGAATACCTTTAGCATATCAAAAGGTTGACGCCATCACCTTCCCTGCTGATGGATTGCATTTCGCCTTCTTCGGAGCCGGTTCTCCTCTTGCAATCCATTGTTTTGACTGCTGCTTTTTTTCTGGAGTGTAATGGTGAATCCAAGTTTCGTCCATGGTAACAAAACGAGCAAAAAATTCATTCTCAATTCATGATGCAAAATAAAATGCACTCAGTCATTTGAGATACCTGTGGTCTCTGCTAACTCGCGCACTTTCACTTGTCTGTCTGCTAAAACAATATCATGGATTTTGTCAATGTTTTCTGGCGTCAGAGCTGTTTTGGGAGCCCCAGGTCTTGAGGCATCTTCGATGCTTGTCCAGCCTCGCTTAAATTCGTCAACCCAAAGTCTCACCGTCTCATACGAAGGGCATGAATCACCCAATGTAGGCGCTATTTTTCATTGATTTCTTTCGCGTTTTTACCTTCCATAAAAAAGAATTGGATAACACCACGAATTCCAGTTCTATCCATCTTTCACACTGACTCGCAAACGCTTTTGTTCAAGTCGCTGTCCAAAAATGAGCAAGAGTGATAATGACTTGCAACAATGCAATTTTACCGTATATTGTTGTAGCTTTAAATTAAAGTTCACAGAAGTTCTTTCGTCATCCATACTATATCATACTAAGAAGTATGCGAACAAAGTTACTTATCGAACGACCTCCGTAATTACATATTTACATATGGAGAACAAAATATACTGGAAGAAACAGATCTA
>CAXIVR010000350.1:0-36282 GCA_964035755.1 Teleogryllus oceanicus | reverse complement strand
GCATCGTCCTTGAATTTCCAGTTACGACGAATGTTTTCTAAGTTTATTGCATTTTATACATTTCTGAAATCTTTAAACGGCTGTAACTCCTAAAATATTAGCCCTACGACGCTGAAATATGCGCGGAAAAATAGCAATAATCTGTTCTTCATTCGGAACTTTTAAACATATTTTTAAATTTTCTCGCGTGATTTTAGAAAATTTATAGCCTTCGATGGAAAAATTATGAATCCCATTTTAAATTTCCTTGAATTTCTAGTGAAACTAATGATTTCGCAACTTCATAGCATATAATGCATTCTGAAATTTTTAAACGGCTGCTTAACTCCCTAAAATATTAGCCCTACGATAACAATTTGCATGGAAAAATAACAATAATCTGCTCTACATTCGGAACTTTCAAACCTATTTTTTTAAAATTTTTACCATATTTATATTCTGAAATCTTTAAACGGCTGTAACTCCTATAATATTAGCCTGACGCTGAAATTCGCGTGTTAAAATAACAATAATAATCTGTTCTACATTCAGAACTTCCAAAACTATTTTTAAATTTTTTCTGGGTTTTAGAAAATTTACAATAATGAAAAAAATTATGAATGCCATTTTAATCGTCCTTGAATTTCAATTTGACGAATATTTTCACAAGTTTATAGCATTTTATACATTCTGAAATCTTTAAACAGCTGTAACTCCTAAAATATGGCTACGACGCTGAAATTTGCATGGAGAAAATAACAATAATTTTTCCTCCAACTTTCAAACGTATTTTTAATTTTTGTCATGATTTTAGAAAATTATAGCCTTCGATGGAAAAATTATGAATGCCATTATAATTACCTTTAGATTTCTAGTTACGACGAATGTTTTCTAGGTTTATAGCATTTTATACATTCCGAAATATTTAAACGGCTACCTTATCTCCAAAGTATTAGCCCCTACGACGCTAAAATTTGCATAGAAAAATAGCAATAATCTATTCTTCATTTCGAACTTTTGACTATACTGTGATTTTAGAAAATTTATAGCCTTCAATGAAAAAATTATGAATACCATTTTAATCGATCACCGAATTTCCAGTTACGACAGATGTTTCCTGAAGTTTATAGCGTTTTATACATTTCTAAAATATTTAGACAGCTGTAACTCCTAAAATGGCCCACCGACGCTGGAAATTTGCATGGAAAATATAATAATCATTACCATTCAGACTTTCAAAGCTCTTTTTTTAATTTTTCATGAAGTTTTAGAAAATTATAGCCTTCCATGGAAAAATTATAAATGCATTGTAATCGTCCTTAATTTCCAGTTACTACGAATGTTTCCATGTTTATAGCATTTTATACATTCCGAAATCTTTAAACGGCTGTATCTCCGAAAGTATTAGCCTACAAACGCTAAAATTTGCATGGAAAAATAGCAATAATCTGTTCTACATTCGAACTTTCAAACCTATTTTTTAATTTTTTCATGATTTTAGAAAATTTATAGCCTGCATTGGAAAAATTATGCTATCCCATTTTAATCGTCATGAATATCTAGTCAAAACGAATGATTTCCCAGTTTATAGCATATAATGCATTCTGAAATTTTTAAACAGCCGCCAACTCCTAAATATAGGCCTACAGCTCTGAAATTTGCATGGAAAAAATAACAATAATCTGCTCTACATTCAGAACTTTTTCAAACCCTACTTTTTTAATTTTTATAGCATTTATACATTCTATGGGAAATCCTTAAACAGCTGCTAACTCCTATATTAAGCCTGCAGCAACGCTGAAATTTTCATGGAAAAATAACAATAATCCTGTTCTACTTTTGAAATTTCAAACCTATTTTTTAAAATTTTTTTCCTTGATTCTAGAAAATTTATAGCCTTCAATGAAAAAATTATGAATGCCATTTTTAATCGTGTGAATTTCCAGATTGATGAATGTTTTCACAAGTTTACTAGCATTTTATACATTCTGAAACCGACAAGCTTGGCTGTAACTCCTAAATATTAACCTACGACGCTAAATTTGCATGGAAAAATAATGGCAATCTATTCTGTTCGAACTTTCAAACTTTTTTAAATTTTTTTCATGATTTTAGAAAATTTGCATAGCCTTCGATGGAAAAATTGAATGCCGTGTAATCGTCCTTGAATTTCAGGGTCGACAGATGTTCCACAAGTTCATAGCATTTTTGCCATTGCGAAATTTTTAACAATGTATCTCTAAAGTATTAACCCTACGACGCTGAAACTTGCATGAAAAATAACCATAATCTCTTCTACATTCCAGACTTTCAAACGTATTTTTAAATTTTTTTCATGATTTTAGAAAATTTATAGCCTTCGATGGAAAAATTATAGATCCCATTTTAATCCCGGTATTGAATTTCTAGTTAAAACGAATGATTTCTGATTTATAGCATATATGCATTCTAAATTTCTAAACATGTAACTCCTAAAATATTAGCCCTACGACGCTGAAATTTGCCTTGGAAAAACAAAATAATCTGCTCTACATTTGATCTTTCCAAACCTATTTTTAAAATTTTTATAGCATTTTATATATTCGGGGAAATGTTTAAACAGCTGTAACTCCTATAATATTAGCCCTGCGACGCTGAAATTTGCATGGAAAAATAGCAATAATCTGGCTACCATTCAATTTTCCAAACCTATTTTTTAAAGTTTTCATGATTTTTTAGAAAATTTATAGCTTCAATGAAAAGAAAAATTATAGATACCATTTTAATCATCCTTGAATTTCCAGTTACGACAGATGTTTTTCCACAGAGTTTATGTATTTTATACATTCTGGGAAATTTTTAAACAGCTGTAACTCCTAAAATATTAGCCCCTACGACGCTGAAATTTGCGTATAAATATAACAATAATCATTCTACATTCAGAAGTTTCAAACGTATTTTTTAAATTTTTTCATGATTTAGAAAATTTATAGCCTTCGATGAAAAAATTATGAATCCATTTTAATCGTCCTTGAATATCTAAGTTAAAACGAATGATTTCACAAGTTTATAGCATATAATGCATTCTGAAATTTTTAAGCAGCTGTAACTCCTAAAATATTGGCCTACTACGCTTGAAATTTGCATGGAAAAATTACAATAATCTGCTCTACATTCGAACTTTCAAACCTATTTTTTTTAAATTTTTATAGCATTTTATACATTCTGAAATCTTTAAACGGCTGCCTTCAAATAATATTAGCCCTACGACACAAAATTTCCATGGAAAATAACAATAATCTGTTCTACATTCGAACTTTCAAACCTATTTTCTTAAATTTTTCATGATATTAGAAAATTTATAGCCTTCAATGAAAAAATTATGAATGCCATTTTTAGTAATGTAGTTTGCAGTTACGACGAATGTTTTCACAAGTTTTATAGCATTTTATACACTACAAATCTTTAAACGGCTGTAATTCCTAAAATAATAGCCCTACGACGCTAGAAATTTGCATGGAAAAATTAAAATAATCATTGTACATTCAGACACTTTCAAACGTATTTTTAAATTATTTCATGATTTTCCAAAATTTATAGCCTTCGATGGAAAAATTATGAATAAGTATGATACCTTTGGATTTTCAGTTGCGACGAATGTTTTCACAAGTTTATAGCATTTATACGACCTGGAAATCTTTAAACGGGTGTATCTCGAAAGTATTAGCCTACGACGCTAAAATTTGCGTGGAAAAATAACAATAATCTGTTCTACATTCGAACTTTCAAACGCCTAATTTATTAAATTTTTTTCATGATTTTAGAAAATTTATAGCCTTCGATGGAAAAATTATGAATACCATTGTAATTGTCTTTGAATTTCCAGTTACGACGAATGTTTCACAAGTTGTACATTTTGTACATTCCGAAATCTTTAAACGGTGTATCTCGAAAGTATTAGCCCTACGACGCTAAAATTTGCATGGAAAAATAACAATAATCTGCTCTTCATTCAAAATTTCAAACCTATTTTTTTAAATTTTTTACCAACATTTTACATTCTAAATCTTTAAACGGCTGCTAACTCCATAATATTAGCCCTACGACGCTGAAATTTGCTGGAAAAATAACAATAATCACTCTACATTTCAGACTTTCAAACCTATTTTTTAAAATTTTATAACATTTTATACATTTGGGAAATCTTTAAACGGCGGTAACCATAATATTAAGCGCTACAACGCTAAAT
This sequence comes from Teleogryllus oceanicus, assembly GCA_964035755.1. NCBI lineage: Eukaryota > Metazoa > Arthropoda > Insecta > Orthoptera > Gryllidae > Teleogryllus > Teleogryllus oceanicus. The sequence continues at coordinate 32,075 of CAXIVR010000350.1, read as the reverse complement.
TTGCATGGAAAAATAACAATAATCTATTTCTACATTCGAACTTTCAAACCTATTTTTTAAATTTTTCCTTGATTTTTTAAGAATTTACCTTCAATGAAAAAATTATGAATGCCATTTAATCGTCCTTAATTTCAGTTACGACAATTGTTTTCCACAAGTTTACCAGCACATTTTATACAATCTGAAATCTTTAAACGGCTGTAATTCCTAAAATATTAGCCCTACGACGCTGAAATTTGCATGGAAAAATAACAATAATCTGTTGTACATTCGAACTTTCAAACGTATTTTTTAAATTATTTCATGATTTTAGAAAATTTATAGCCTTCGATGGAAAAATTATGAATGCCATTGTAATTACCTTTGGATTTTCAGTTACGACGAATGTTTTCACAAGTTTATAGCATTTTATACATTCTGAAATCTTTAAACGGTGTATCTCCGAAAGTATTAGCTCTACGACGCTAAAATTTGCGTGGAAAAATAACAATAATCTGTTCTACATTCGAACTTTCAAACCTAATTTATTAAATTTTTCATGATTTTAGAAAATTTATAGCCTTCGATGGAAAAATTATGAATGCCATTGTAATTGTCCTTGAATTTCCAGTTACGACAATGTTTTCACAAGTTTATTGCATTTGTACATTCGAAATCTTTAAACGGCTGTATCTCCGAAAGTATTAGCCCTACGACGCTAAAATTTGCATGGAAAAATAACAATAATCTGCTCTTCATTCAAACTTTCAAACCTATTTTTTTAAATTTTTTATAGCATTTTATACATTCTGAAATTTTTAAACGGCTGTAACTCCTATAATATTAGCCCTACGACGCTGAAATTTGCATGGAAAAATAACAATAATCTGCTCTACATTCGAACTTTCAAACCTATTTTTTAAATTTTTATAACATTTTATACATTCTGAAATCTTTAAACAGGCAGTAACTCCTATAATATTAGCGCTACGACGCTGAAATTTGCATGGAAAAATAACAATAATCTGTTCTACATTCGAACTTTCAAACCTATTTTTAAATTTTTTCATGATTTTTGAAAATTTATAGCCTTCAATGAAAAAATTGTAGATGCCATTTTAATCGTCCTTGAATTTCCAGTTACGACGAATGTTTTCACAAGTTTATAGCATTTTATACATTCTGAAATCTTTAAACGGCTGTAACTCCTAAAATATTAGCCTACGACGCTGAAATTTGCATGGAAAAATAACAATAATCTGTTCTACATTCGAACTTTCAAACCTATTTTTTTTCATGATTTTAGAAAATTTATAGCCTTCAATGAAAAAATTATGAATGCCATTGTAATCGTCCTTGAATTTCCAGTTACGACAGATGTTTTCACAAGTTCATAGCATTTTATACATTCTGAAATTTTTAAACGGCTGTAACTCTAAAATATTAGCCCTACGACGCTGAACTTTGCATGTAAAAATAACAATAATCTGATTCTACATTCGAAGTTTCAAACGTATTTTTTAAATTTTTCATGATTTTAGAAAATTTATAGCCTTCGATGGAAAAATTATGAATCCCATTTTAATCGGTATTGAATTTCTAGTTAAAACGAATGATTTCACAAGTTTATAGCATATAATGCATTCTGAAATTTCTAAACGGCTGTAACTCCTAAAATATTAGCCCTACGACGCTGAAATTTGCATGGAAAAATAACAATAATCTGCTCTACATTTGATGTTTCAAACCTATTTTTAAATTTTTTATAGCATTTTATACATTCGAAATCTTTAAACGGCTGTAACTCCTATAATATTAGCCCTACGACGCTGAAATTTGCATTGAAAAATAACAATAATCTGTTCTACATTCGAACTTTCAAACCTATTTTTTAAAAGTTTTCATGATTTTAGAAAATTTATAGCCTTCAATGAAAAAATTATGAATGCCATTTTAATCGTCCTTGAATTTCCAGTTACGACGAATGTTTTCACAAGTTTATAGCATTTTATACATTCTGAAATCTTTAAACGGCTGTAACTCTAAAATATTAGCCTACGACGCCGAAATTTGCATGGAAAAATAACAATAATCTATTCTACATGCAACTTTCAAACCTATTTTTTTAAATTTTTTCATGATTTTAGAAAATTTATAGCCTTCGATGGAAAAATTATGAATGCCATTGTAATTGTCCTGGAATTTCAGTTACGACGAATGATTTCACAAGTTTATAGCATTTTATACATTCTGAAATCTTTAAACTGCTGTAACTCCTAAAATATTAGCCCTACGTTGCTGATATTTGCATGGAAAAATAACAATAATCTGCTCTACATTCGAACTTTCAAACCTATTTTTTTAATTTTTTAAGGATTTTATACATTCTAAAATCTTTAAACGGCTGTAACTCCTATAATATTAGCCTACGACGCTGAAATTTGCATGGAAAAATAACAATAATCTGTTCTACATTCGGACTTTTAAACCTATTTTTTAATTTTTCATGATTTTAGAAAAATTATAGCCTTCGATGAAAAATTATGAATCCCATTTTAATCGTCCTTGAATTTCTAGTTAAAACGAATGATATCACAAGTTTATAGCATATATTGCATTCTGAAATTTTTAAACAGCTGTAACTCCTAAAATATTAGCCCTACGACGCTGAAATTTACATGGAAAAATAACAATAATCTGCCTACATTCGAACTTTCAAACCTATTTTTAATTTTTTATAGCACTTTATACATTCTGAAATCTTTAAACTGCTGTAACTCCTATAATATTAGCCCTACGACGCTAAAATTTGCATTGAAAAATAACAATAATATGTTCTACATTCGAACTTTCAAACCTATTTTTTCAATTTTTTTCATGATTTTAGAAAATTAATAGCCTTCGATGGAAAAATTATGAATGCCATTGTAATTGTCCTTGAATTTCCAGTTACGACGAATGTTTTCTGAATTTATTGCATTTATACATTCTGAAATCTTTAAACAGCTGTAACTCCTTTCTTCCCTATTTTCTTAAATTTTTCATGAATTTAAAATTTATGCCCTTGATGGAAAAAGTATGAATGCCATTGTAATCGTCCTTAATTTCCAGTTACGACGAATGTTTTCACAAGTTTATAGCATTTTATACATTCTGAAATTTTTAAACGGCTGTAACTCCTAAAATATTAATCCTACGACGCTGAAATTTGCATGGAAAAATAACAATAATCTGTTCTACATTCGAACTCACAAACGTATTTTTTAAATTTTTCATGATTTTAGAAAATTTATAGCCTTCGATGGAAAAATTATAAATCCCATTTTAATCGTCCTTGAATTTCTAGTTAAAACTAATGATTTCACAAGTTTATAGCATATAATGCATTCTGAAATTTTTAAACGGCTGTAACTCCTAATATATTAGCCCTACGACGCTGAAATTTGCATGGAAAAATAACAATAATCTGTTCTACATTCGAACTTTCAAACCTATTTTTTTAAATTTTTTCATGATTTTAGGCAATTTATAGCCTTCGATGGAAAAATTTGAATGCCATTAATTGTCCTTGAATTTCCAGTTACGACGAATGTTTTCCAAGTGTATTGCATTTTATACATTCTGAAATTTTTAAACGGCTGTAACTCCTAAAATATTAGCCCTAGGACGCTTAAATTTGCATAGAAAAATAACAATAATCTGTTCTACATTCAAACTTTCAAACCTATTTTTTAAATTTTTCATGATTTTAGAAAATTTATTGCCTTCGATGGGAAAATTATGAATGCCATTGTAATCGTCCATGAATTTCCAGTTACGACGAATGTTTTCACAAGTATATAGCATTTTATACATTCCGAAATCTTTAAACAGCTGTATCTCTAAAGTATAACCCTACGACGATGAAACTTGCATGGAAAAATAACCATAATCTCTTATACATTCGAACTTTCAAACGTATTTTTTAAATTTTTCATGATTTTAGAAAATTTAAAGCCTTCGATGGAAAAATTATGAATCCCATTTTAATCGTCCTTGAATTTCTAGTTAAAACGAATGATTTCACAAGTTTATAGCATATAATGCATTCTGAAATCTTTAAACAGCTGTAACTCCTAAAATATTAGCCCTACGACGCTGAAATTTGCATTGAAAAATAACAATAATCTCTCTACATTTCGAACTTACAAACCTATTTTTTTAATTTTTATAGCATTTTATACATTCTGAAATCTTTAAACAGCTGTAACTCCTATAATATTAGCTCTACGACGCTGAAATTTGCATGGAAAAATAACAATAATCTGTTCTACATTCGAACTTTCAAACTTTTTTTAATTTTTCATGATTTTAGAAATTTATAGCCTTCAATGAAAAATTATGAATGCCATTTTTTTCGTCCTTGAATTTCCAGTTACGACGAATGTTTTCACAAGTTTATAGCATTTTATACATTCTGAAATCTTTAAACGGCTGTAACTCCTAAAATATTAGCCCTATGACGCTGAAATTTGCATGGAAAAATAACAATAATCAGTTCTAATTCAATTTTTCAAAACCTATTTTTTTTTTTTTCATGTTTTTAAAAAAATTTATATTGATGGAAAAGTATAAATCCCTTTGTAATCGTCCTTAATTTCCAGTTACGACGAATTTTTTCACAAGTTTATAGCATTTTATACATTCCAAAATCCTTAAACGGCTGTATCCCCGAAAGTATTAGCCCTACGACCTAAAATTTAAGGAAAAATAAAATAATCTGTTCTTTTCGAACTTTCAAACCTTTTTTTTTAAATTTTTTTCAGTTTTAAAAAATTTTAAAGCCTTCGATGGAAAAATTATGAATGCCATTGAAATTTGTCCTTGAATTTCCAGTTGAGAATTTTTTTCACAAGTGTATTGCAAACATTCTGAAATTTTTAAAGGGCTGTAACTCCTAAAATAGCCCTAGGACGCAAATTTTGCATAGAAAAATAAAAACAAATCTGTTCTACATTAAAACTTTTAAACCTATTTTTTTAAAATTTTTTCATGATTTTAGAAAATTTATAGCCTTCATTGAAAAATTATGATTTGTAATTCCTTGAATTTCCAGTTACGACGAATTTTTTCACGATATAGCATTTTATACATTCCGAAATCTTTTAACAGTGTATCTCCAAAGTTAACCTACGAGATGAAACTTGAGGGAAAAATAACCATAATCTTTCTTTCCCCAAACTTTCAAACGTTTTTTTTAAATTTTTTCATGTTTTTAAAAAAAAATTTAGCCTTCAATAAAAAAATTATGAATGCCTTTTTAATCGTCCTTGAATTTCCAGTTACGAGAATTTTCACAATTTTATACATTTTATACATTCAAATCTTTAAACGGCTGCTCTAAATATTAGCCCTACTAGCTGAAATTTGCAGGGAAAAAAAATAATCCGTTTTACATTAGAACTTTCAAACCTTTTTTTTTAAATTTTTCAGATTTTGAAAATTAATAGCCTTCATGGAAAATTATGAATCCATTGTAATCGTCCTTGAATTTCCAGTTACGACAAATGTTTTCCAAGTTCATACTTTTATACATTCTAAATTTTTCGGCTGTAACTCCAAAATATTAGCCTACGACTGAACTTTGCATAAAAAATAAAATAATCTGTTTATTGAAGTTTAAACGTTTTTTTTTAAATTTTTTTCATGATTTTAGAAAATTTATACCCTTCGAGGGAAAAAAATTATAATCCCTTTTTAATCTATTGAATTTCTAGTTAAAAAAATGATTTACAATTTTAAAGATATAATGCATTCTGAAATTTCTAAACGCAACCCCAAAATATTAGCCCTACGACGCTAAAATTTTGCATGGAAAAATAACAATAATCTTTTACATTTGATGTTTAAAACCCTATTTTTAAATTTTTATAGCATTTTATACATTCAAATCTTTAAACGGCTGCTCCTATAATATTACCCCTACATAAATTTGCATTAAAAAAAAATAATCTGCTACATTCGAACTTTCAAACCTTTTTTTTTAAAGTTTTCATGATTTTAAAAATTTATAGCCTTCAAAAAATTATAATGCCATTTTAATCGCCCTTGAATTTCCAGTTGGAATTTTTTCACAATTTTATGTTTTTTCATTCAAATTTTTAAACGCTGTAACTCCTAAAATATTAGCCCTACGACCCCGAAATTTGAGGGAAAAAATAACAATAATCTATTCTCATAACTTTCAAATTTTTTTAAATTTTTCATGATTTTAGAAAATTTATAGCCTTCGAGGGAAAAAATTTTGAATGCCATTTAATTGCCCGGGAAATTTTCCCAGTTACGAGAATGATTTCAAAAGTTTATGCTTTTACATTCTAAATCTTTAAACTGTTAACCCCTAAAATATTACCCCTACGTTGCTGATATTTGGGGAAAAAAATAACAATAATCTCTTACATTCGATTTTCAAACCTATTTTTTTAATTTTTGGATTTTATACATTCTAAAATCTTTAAAGGGCTGTAACTCCTATAATATTCCCCTACGACGCTGTTTGCATGGAAAAATAACAATAATCTTTTCCATTGGGACTTTTAAACCTTTTTTTTTAATTTTTCAGTTTTAAAAAAATTATAGCCTTCGATAAAAAAATTTAAAACCCCATTTAATCGTCCTTGAATTTCTATTTTTAAAACAATGATATACAAGTTTATAGATATATTGCATTCTGAAATTTTAAACAGCTGTAACCCCAAAATATTACCCCTACGACCTGAAATTTTAAGGGAAAAAATAACAATAATCCTCGAACCAAACCTATTTTTTAAATTTTTTATAGATTTTAAACATTCTGAAATCTTTAAACTGCTTAACCCCTATAATATTACCCCTGACGCTAAAATTTGCATTAAAAAATAACAATAATATTTTTCATTCGAACTTTCAAACCTTTTTTTTAATTTTTTTTCATGATTTTAGAAAATTTATTGCCTTCGATGGAAAATTATGAATGCCATTGTAATCGTCCATAAATTTTCCCAGTTCGACGAATGTTTTCACAAGTATATAGCATTTTATACATTCCGAAATCTTTAAACAGCTGTATCTCCTAAAGTATAACCCTACGACGATGAAACTTGCATGGAAAAATAACCATAATCTCTTATACATTCGAACTTTCAAACGTATTTTTTTAAAATTTTTTTCATGATTTTAGAAAATTTATAGCCTTCGATGGAAAAATTATGAATCCCATTTTAATCGTCCTTGAATTTCTAGTTAAAACGAATGATTTCACAAGTTTATAGCATATAATGCATTCTGAAATCTTTAAACGGCTGTAACTCCTAAAATATTAGCCCTACGACGCTGAAATTTGCATTGAAAAATAACAATAATCTCTCTACATTCGAACTTACAAACCTTTTTTTTTAAATTTTTTTATAGCATTTTATACATTCTGAAATCTTTAAACGCTGTAACTCCTATAATATTAGCTCTACGACGCTGAAATTTGCATGGAAAAATAACAATAATCTGTTCTACATTCGAACTTTCAAACTTTTTTTTTTTAATTTTTTCATGATTTTAGAAAATTTATAGCCTTCAATGAAAAAATTATGAATGCCATTTTTTTCGTCCTTGAATTTTCCAGTTACACGAATTTTTTCACAAGTTTATAGCATTTTATACATTCTGAAATCTTTAAACGGCTGTAACTCCTAAAATATTAGCCCTATGACGCTGAAATTTGCATGGAAAAATAACAATAATCAGTTCTACATTCGAACTTTCAAACCTATTTTTTTAAATTTTTTCATGATTTTAAAAAATTTATAGCCCTTGATGGAAAAAGTATGAATGCCATTGTAATCGTCCTTAATTTCCAGTTCGACGAATGTTTTCAGTTTATAGCATTTATACATTCCGAAATCCTTAAACGGCTGTATCTCCGAAAGTATTAGCCCTACGACGCTAAAATTTGCAAGGAAAAAAACAATAATCTGTTCTGCATTCAACTTTCAAACCTTTTTTTTAAATTTTTTCATGATTTTAGAAAATTTATAGCCTTCGATGGAAAAATTATGAATGCCATTGTAATTGTCCTTGAATTTCCAGTTACGACGAATGTTTTCACAAGTGTATTGCATTTTATACATTCTGAAATCTTTAAACGGCTGTAACCCCTAAAATATTAGCCCTAGGACGCTAAATTTGCATAGAAAAATAAAATAATCTTTCTACATTCAAACTTTTAAACCTATTTTTAAAATTTTTCATGATTTTAGAAATTTATAGCCTTCGATTGAAAAATTATGAATGCCATTGTAATCGTCCTTGAATTTCCAGTTACGACGAATTTTCACAAGTATATAGCATTTTATACTTTCCCAAATTTTTTAACAGCTGTATCTCCTAAAGTTTAACCCTACGACGATGAAACTTGCATGGAAAAATAACCATAATCTCTTCTACATTCGAACTTTCAAACGTATTTTTTAAATTTTTCATGATTTTACAAAATTTATAGCTTCAATGAAAAAATTATGAATGCCATTTTAATCGTCCTTGAATTTCCAGTTACGACGAATGTTTTCACAAGTTTATAGCATTTTATACATTCTAAATCTTTAAACGCTGTAACTCCTTAAATATTAGCCCTACTACGCTGAAATTTGCATGGAAAAATAACAATAATCCTTTTACATTAGAACTTTCAAACCTATTTTTTTAAATTTTTTCATGATTTTAGAAAATTAATAGCCTTCGATGGAAAAATTATGAATGCCATTGTAATCGTCCTTGAATTTCCAGTTACGACCAATGTTTTCACAAGTTTATAGCATTTTATACATTCCGAAATTTTTAAACGGCTGTATCTCCTAAAGTATTAGCCCTACGACGCTGAAATTTGCATGGAAAAATAACAATAATCTGTTGTACAATTGAACTTTCAAACCTATTTTTTTAATTTTTTTCACAATTTTAGAAAATTTATAGCCTTCGATGGAAAAATTATGAATGCCATTGTAATCGCCCTGAATTTCCAGTTACGACGAATTTTTTCCAAGTTTATTGCATTTTATACATTCTGAAATCTTTAAACGGCTGTAACCCCTAAAATATTAGCCCTACGACGCTGAAATATGCATGGAAAATAACAATAATCTGTTCTTCATTCGAACTTTTAAACGTTTTTTTTAAATTTTTTCTCATGATTTTAGAAAATTTATAGCCTTCGATGGAAAAATTATGAATCCATTTTAAATTTCCTTGAATTTCTAGTGAAAACCAATGATTTCGCAACTTCATAGCATATAATGCATTCTGAAATTTTAAACGGCTGTAACTCCTAAAATATAGCCCTACGACGCTGAAATTTGCATGGAAAAATAACAATAATCTGCTCTACATTCAAAACTTTCAAACCTATTTTTTAAAATTTTTATAGCATTTTATACATTCTGAAATCTTTAAACGCTGTAACTCCTATAATATTAGCCCTACGACGCTGAAATTCGCGTGTTAAAAAACAATAATCTTTCTACATTCAAAACTTCCAAACCTATTTTTAAATTTTTTCATGATTTTAGAAAATTTATAGCCTTCAATAAAAAAATTATGAATGCCATTTTAATCGTCCTTGAATTTCCAGTTACGACGAATATTTTCACAAGTTTATAGCATTTTATACATTCTGAAATCTTTAAACGGCTGTAACTCCTAAAATATTAGCCCTACGACGCTGAAATTTGCATGGAAAAATAACAATAATTTTTTCTACACTCCAACTTTCAAACGTATTTTTTTTAATTTTGTCATGATTTTAGAAAATTATAGCTGTCGATGGAAAAATTATGAATGCCATTTAATTACCTTTGAATTTCTAGTTACGACAAAATGTTTTCCAATTTTATAGCATTTTATACATTTGAAATATTTAAACGGCTGTATCTCCGAAAGTATTGGGCCTACGACGCTAAAATTTGCATAGAAAATAACAATAATCTGTTCTTCATTCGAACTTTCAAACCTATTTTTTCATGATTTTAGAAAATTTATAGCCTTCAATGAAAAAATTATGAATACCATTTTAATCGTCCTTGAATTTCCAGTTACGACGAATGTTTTCACAAGTTTATAGCTTTTTATACATTCTAAAATCTTTAAACGGCTGTATCTCCGAAAGTATTAGCCCTACGACGCTAAAATTTGCATGGAAAAATAACAATAATCTGTTCTACATTCGAACTTTCAAACCTATTTTTTTAATTTTTCATGATTTTAGAAATTTATAGCCTGCGATGGAAAATTATGTATCCCATTTTAATCGTCCTTAATATCTAGTCAAAACAAAATGATTTCACAAGTTTATAGCATATAATGCATTCTGAAATTTTTAAACAGCTAACTCCAAAATATGAGCCCTACGACTCTGAAATTTGCATGGAAAAATAACAATAATCTGCTCTACATTCGAACTTTCAAACCTATTTTTTTTAATTTTTTATAGCATTTTATACATTCTGAAATCCTTAAACGGCTGTAACTCCTAAAATATTAGCCCTACGACGCTGAAATTTGCATGGAAAAAATAACAATAATCTTTCTACATTCGAACTTTCAAACTTTTTTAAATTATTTCATGATTTTAGAAAATTTATAGCCTTCGATGGAAAAATTATGAATGCCATTATGTAATTACCTTTGGATTTTCAGTTACGACGAATGTTTTCTACAAGTTTATAGCATTTATACATTCTGAAATCTTTAAACGGGTGTATCTCCGAAAGTATTAGCCCTACGACACTAAAATTTGCATGAAAAATAACAATAATCTATCTTCATTCAAACTTTCAAACCTATTTTTAAATTTTTTATAGCATTTTATACATTCTAGAAATTTTTAAACTTGGCTGCTTAACTCCTATATAACAGCCCTATATAACAGCCTATACTAGCCCTATATTAGCCTACGACGCTGAAATTTCGCATGGAAAAATAACAATAATCTGTTCTACATTTCGAACTTTCAAACCTATTTTTTTTAAATTTTTTATAACATTTTATACATTCTGAAATCTTTAAGCTTGGCAGTAACTCCTATAATATTAGCGCTACGACGCTGAGATTTGCATGTGGAAAAATAACAATAATCTGTTCTACATTCGAACTTTCAAACCTATTTTTAAATTTTTCATGATTTTGAAAATTTATAGCCTTCAATGAAAAAATTGTGAATGCCATTTTAATCGTCCTTAGATTTCCAGTTACGACAGATATTTCTGATTTATAGCATTTTATACATTCTGAAATCTTTAAACGGCTGTAACTCCTACGAAATAATGGCCTACGACGCTCAAATTTGCATGGAAAAATAGCAATAATCTGTTCTACATTCAGACTTTCAAACCTATTTTTTTTCATGATTTTAGAAAATTTATAGCCTTCAATAGAAAAATTATGAATGCCATTGTAATCGTCCTTGAATTTCCAGATTACGACAGATATTTTCCACAAGTTCATAGCATTTATACATTCTGAAATTTTAAACGGCTGCCAACTCCACAAATATTAGCCCTACGACGCTGAACTTTGCATGTAAAAATAACAATAATCTGTTCTACATTCGAAGTTTCAAACGTATTTTAATTTTTCATGATTTTTACGGTGCATAGCCTTCGATGGAAAAATTATGAATCCCATTTTAATCGGTATTGAATTTCTAGTTAAAATGAATGATTTCACAAGTTTATAGCATATAATGCATTCTAGAATTTCCTAAACGGCTGTAACTCCTAAAATATTAGCCTACGACGCTGGAAATTTTGCATGGAAAAATAACAATAATCTGCTCTACATTTGATGTTTCAAACCTCTTTTTTTAAATTTTTTATAGCATTTTATATTCGAAATCTTTAAACGGCTGTAATTCCTAAATGTGGCCTACGACGCTGAAATTTGCATGGAAAAATAACAATAATCTGTTGTACATTCGAACTTTCAAACGTATTTTTTTAAATTATTTCATGATTTTAGAAAATTTATAGCCTTCGATGGAAAAATTATGAATGCCATTGTAATTACCTTTGGATTTTCAGTTACGACGAATGTTTTCACAAGTTTATAGCATTTTATACATTCTGAAATCTTTAAACGTCCGAAAGTATTAGCTCTACGACGCTAAAATTTGCGTGGAAAAATAACAATAATCTGTTCTACATTCGAACTTTCAAACCTAATTTATTAAATTTTTTCATGATTTTAGAAAATTTATAGCCAAACTTTCAAACCTATTTTTTTTAAATTTTTTATAGCATTTTATACATTCTGAAATTTTTAAACGGCTGTAACTCCTATATATTAGCCCTATATATTAGCCCTATACTAGCCCTATATATTAGCGCTACGACGCTGAAATTTGCATGGAAAAATAACAATAATCTATTCTACATTGAACTTTCAAACCTATTTTTAAATTTTTTCATGATTTTTTGAAAATTATAGCCTTCAATGAAAAAAAATTAGCCAGATACCATTTTAATCGTCCTTGAATTTCCAGTTACGACGAATGTTTTCACAAGTTTACTCTTTTATACATTCTGAAATCTTTAAACGGCTGTAACTCCTAAAATCTTCAGCCTACGACGCTGAAATTTGCATGGAAAAATAACAATAATCTGTTCTACATTCGAACTTTCAAACCTATTTTTTTTCATGATTTTAGAAAATTTATAGCCTTCAATGAAAAAATTATGAATGCCATTGTAATCGTCCTTGAATTTCCAGTTACGACGAATGTTTTCACAGTTCATAGCATTTTATACATTCTGAAATTTTTAAACGGCTGTAACTCCTAAAATATTAGCCCTACGACGCTGAACTTTGCATGTAAAAATAACAATAATCTGTTCTACATTCGAAGTTTCAAACGTATTTTTTTAAATTTTTTCATGATTTTAGAAAATTTATAGCCTTCGATGGAAAAATTATGAATCCCATTTTAATCAGTTTTGAATTTCTAGTTAAAACGAATGATTTCCCAAGTTTGCATAGCATATAATGCATTCTGAGAATTTCTAAACGGCTGTAACTCTGGAAATATTAGCCTACGACGCTGAAATTTGCATGGAAAATAACAATAATCTATCTACATTGATGTTTCAAACCTATTTTTTTAAATTTTTTATAGCATTTTATACATTCAGAAATCTTTAAACGCTGTAACTCCTATAATATTAGCCCCTACGACGCACAGAATTTGCATTTGAAAAATAACAATATTCTGTTCTACATTCGAACTTTCAAACCTATTTTTTAAAGATTTTCATGATTTTAGAAAATTTATAGCCTTCAATGAAAAATTATGAATGCCATTTTAATCGTCCTTGAATTTGCAGTTACGACGAATGTTTTCACCAGTTTATTGCATATTATACATTCTGAAATCTTTAAACGGCTGTAATTCTAAAATATTAGCCTACGACGCTGAAATTTGCATGGAAAAATAACAATAATCTATTGTACATTCAAACAAACGTATTTTTAAATTATTTCATGATTTTAGAAAATTTATAGCCTTCCGATGGAAAAATTATGAATGCCATTATAATTACCTTTGGATTTTCAGTTACGACGAATGTTTTCACAAGTTTTATAGCATTTTATACATTCTGAAATCTTAAGAGCAGGTGTATCTCCGAAGTAGCTCTACGACGCTAAAATTTTGCGTGGAGAAAAATAACAATAATAATCTATTACACATTCGAACTTTCAAACCCTAATTTATTAGAATTTTTCATGATTTTAGAAAATTTATAATAGCCTTCGATGGAAAAATTATGAATGCCATTGTAATTGTCCTTGAATTTCCAGTTGACGAATGTTTTCTGATTTATTGCATTTGTACATTCTTTCCGAAATCTTTAAACGGCTATCTCCGAAAGTATTAGCCTACGACGCTAAAATTTGCATGGAAAAATAACAATATCTGCTCTTCATTCAAACTTTCAAACCTATTTTTTTAAATTTTTTATATGTATTTTATACATTCTGAAATTTTAAACGGCTGTAACCTATAATAATATTTTCCCGAACTTGCTGAAATTTGCATGGAAAATAGCAATAATCTGCTCTACATTCAGACTTTCAAACCTATTTTTAAATTTTTTATAACATTTTATACATTCTGAAATCTTTAAACAGCAGTGCTCCTATAATATTAGCGCTACGACGCTGAAATTTGCATGGAAAAATAACAATCCCTGTTCTACATTCGAACTTTCAAACCTATTTTTAAATTTTTCATGATTTTGAGAATTTATAATACATTGAAAAAATTGTGAATGCCATTTTAATCGTCATGAATTTCCAGTTACGACAGATGTTTCACAAGTTTATAGCATTTTTATACATTCTGAAATCTTTAAACGGCTGTAACTCCTAAAATATTAGCCCTACGACGCTGGAAATTTGCATGGAAAATATAATAATCTATTTCTACATTCATACTTTCAAACCTATTTTTCATGATTTTAGAAAATTTATAGCCTTCAACGAAAAATTATGAATGCCATTGTAATCGTCCTTGAATTTCCAGTTACGACGAATGTTTCCTGAAGTTCATAGCATTTTATACATTCACAGAATTTTAAACGGCTGTAACTCCTAAAATATTAGCCTACGACGCTGAACTTTGCGTAAAAATAACAATAATCTGTTCTACATTCAAGTTTCAAAGCAATATTTTTAATTTTTCATGATTTTAGAAAATTTATAGCCTTCGATGGAAAAATTATGAATCCCATTTAATCAGTATTGAATTTCTAGATTAAAACAGATAATTCCTGATTTATAGCATATAATGCATTCTGAAATTTCAACGGCTGTAACTCCTAAAATATTAGCCCTACGACGCTGAAATTTGCATGGAAAAATAACAATAATCTACTCACATTTGATGTTTTCAAACCTATTTTTTTAAATTTTTTATAGCATTTTTATACATTCGAAATCTTTTAAACAGCTGTAACTCCTATAATAATAGCCCTACGACGCTGAAATTGCATTGAAAATAACAATAATCTATTTCTACATTCAGACTTTCAAACCTATTTTTTAAAAGTTTTCATGATTTTAGAAAATTTATAACCTTCAATAGAAAATATTATGAATGCCATTTTAATCGTCATGAATTTCCAGTTACGACGAATGTTTTCACAAGTTTATAGCATTTTATACATTCGAAATTTTAAACAGCTGTAACTCTAAAATATTAGCCTACATTGCGCTGAAATTTGCATGTAAAAATAACAATAATCTGTTCTACATTCGAAGTTTCAAACGTAATTTTTTAAATTTTTTCATGATTTTAGAAAATTTATAGCCTTCGATGAAAAATTATGAATCCATTTAATCGTCCTTGAATATCTAAGTTAACGAATGATTTCCTAAGTTTATAGCATATAATGCATTCTAGAATTTTAAGCAGCTTATAACTCCTAAAATATTAGCCCTACGACGCTGAAATTTGCATGGAAAAATAACAATAATCTATGTACATTCCAGACTTTCAAACGTATTTTTTAAATTATTTACTTGATTTTAGAAAATTTCATAGCCTTCGATGGAAAATTATGAATGCCATTATAATTGCTTTGGATTTTCAGTTCAAACAGATATTTTCACAAGTTTATAGCATTTTATACATTCTGAAATCTTTAAACGGGTGTCTCGAAAGTATTAGCCTACATTGCTAATTTGGCTGTTAACAATAATCTGTTCTACATTCCGGCGCCAAACCTGTTTTATTAAATATTTTCAAAGTTTTAGAAATTTATAGCCTTCGATGGAAAAATTATGAATGCCAAATTATGAAATTGTATTGAATTTCCAGTTACGACGAATGTTTTCACAAGTTTATTGGATTTTGTACATTCCGAAATCTTTAAACGGCTGTATCTCCGAAAGTATTAGCCCTACGACGCTAAAATTTGCATGGAAAAATAGCAATAATCTGCTCTTCATTCAAACTTCTAAACCTATTTTTTTAAAATTTTTTATAGCATTTTGTACATTCTGGAATCTTTAAACGTATAACTCCTATAATGTAGCCTACGACGCTGAAATTTGCATGAAAAATAACAATAATCTGCTCTACATTCGAACTTTCAAACCTATTTTTTTTAAATTTTTTATAACATTTTATACATTCTGAAATCTTTAAGCGGCGGTAACTCCTCTACGACGCTGAAATTTGCATGGAAAAATAACAATAATCTGTTCTACATTCGAATTTTTAAACCTATTTTTTTAAATTTTCATGATTTTAGAAAATTTATAGCCTTCGATGGAAAAATTATGAATGCCATTGTAATTGTCCTTGAATCTCCAGTTACGACGAATGTTTTCACAAGTTTATAGCATTTTATACATTCTGAAATCTTTAAACCGCTGTAACTCCTTAAATATTAGCCCTACGACGCTGAAATTTGCATGAAAAAATAACAATAATCTTTTCTACATTTAGACTTTCAAGCCTATTTATTTAAATTTTTCATGATTTTAGAAAATTTATAGCCTTCGATGAAAAAATTATTAATGCCATTGTAATCGTCATGAATTTCCGTTACGACAGATATTTTCTGAAGTTTATTGCATTTTATACATTTCTAAATCTTATAACGGCTGTAACTCCTAAAATATTAGCCCTACGATGCTGAAATTTGCATGAAAAAAAACAATAATCTGTTCTACATTCGAACTTTCAAACGTATTTTTTTAAAATTTTTCATGATTTTAGAAATATTATAGCCTTCGATGGAAAAATTATGAATCCCATTTTACGTTAGTGGATTTCTAGTTAAAACGAATGATTTGCAAGTTTATAGCATATAATGCATTCTAGAATTTTTAAACGGCTGCCAACTCTAAAATATTAGCCCCTACGACGCTGATATTTGCCTTGGAAAAATAACAATAATCTACTCATTGAACTCGAGCTATTTTTAAAAATTTTTAAAGCATTTTATACATTCTGAAATCTTTAAACTGACCTTATCCCTATAATATTAGCTCTACGACGCTGACATTTGCATGGAAAAATAACAATAAATCTGTTCTACATTCAGAATTTACAAACATATTTTTTAAAGATTTTTAGCTGATTTTAGAAAATTTATAGCCTTAATGAAAAATTATGAATACCATTTTAATGTCTGATTTCCAGTTGACAGATGTTTTCACAGGATTTATGGCAATTTTATACATTCTGAAATCTTTTAAACAGCTGTAACTCCTAAAATATTATTTCTGACGCCAGAATTTGCATGGAAAAATAGCAATAATCTATTCATACGAACTTTCAAACCTATTTTTAGAATTTTTCATGATTTTAGAAAATTTATAGCCTTCGATGGAAAAATTATGAATGCCATTGTAATTGTCCTGGAATTTCTAGTTACGACGAATGATTTCACAAGTTATAGCATTTTATACATTCTGAAATCTTTAAACTGCTGTAACTCCAAAAATATTAGCCCTACGAGGTTGAATATTTGCATGGAAAAATAATAATAATCTATATTAGTTTCAAGCTATTTTTTTAAATTTTTTAAAGGATTTAATACATTCTAAAATCTTTAAACAACACTTAACTCCTATAATATTAGCCTACGACGCTGGAAATTTGCATGGAAAAATAACAATAATCTATTTCTACATTTCGAACTTTTAAACCTATTTTTTAATTTTCATGATTTTAAGAAAATTCTCTTCGATGGAAAAGTTATAGATACCATTGTAATTGTCAGCAGATCTCAGATTACGACGAATGTTTTTCACAAGTTTATAGCCATTTTATACATTGAAATCTTTGGCTTCTTAGTAACTCCTAAAATATTAGCCCTACGACGTTGAAATTTGCATGGAAAAATAACAATAATCTGTTCTACATTCCAGATTTCCAAAACATATTTTTTTAAAATTTTTATGATTTTAGTAAATTTATAGCCTTCGAAGGAAAAATTATGAATGCCATTGTAATCGTCCTTCAATTTCCAGTTACGACATATGTTTTCACAAGTTTATAGCATTTTATACATTCCGAAATCTTTAAACGGCTCTATCTCCTAAAGTATTTGCCCTACGACGCTGAAACATGGAAAAATAACCATAATCTCTTCTACATTCAGAAGTTTCAAACATCTTTTTAAATTTTTCATGATTTTAGAAAATTTATAGCCTTCGATGAAAAAATTATGAATCCCATTTTAATCGTCCTTGAATTTCTGATTAAAACAGATATCAAGTTTATAGCATATATTGCATTCTGAAATTTTTAAACAGCTGTAACTCCTAAAATATTAGCCCTACGACGCTGAAATTTGCATGGAAAAATAACAGTAATCTGCCTACATTCAGACTTTCAAACTATTTTTTAATTTTTGTACTTGCATTCTAGAATCTTTAAGCTGCCTTGCTTTCCTATAATATTAAGCCCTACGACGCTAAAATTTGCATTGAAAAATAACAATAATATATTTACATTTCAATTTTTCAAACTATTTTTCAATTTTTTCATGATTTTAGAAAATTAATAGCCTTCGATGGAAAAGTATGAATGCCATTGCCAATAATTGCTCACCAGATTTCCAGTTACGACGAATGTTTCACAAGTTTGTACATTTTACCATTAAGAAATCTTTAAACAGCTGCTCCTAAAATAGCCCTACGACGCTGAAATTTGCATGGAAAAATAACAATAATGATCTCACATTGAACTTTCAAACCTATTTTTTTAAAATTTTTCCTTGATTTTAGAAAATTTACCAGCCTTCGATGGAAAAATTATGAATACCATTGTAATCGTCCTTGAATTTCAGTTACGACGAATGTTTTTCGCAGTTTATAGCTTACTTTATACATTCCGAAATCTTTAAACGGCTGTATCTCTAAAGTATTAGCCTACGACGCTGAAATTTTGCATGGAAAAATAACAATAATCTATTTCTACATTCGAACTTTCAAACTTATTTTTAAATTTTTTCACTTGATTTTAGAAAATTTATGGCCTTCGATGGAAAAATTATGAATCCCATTTAATCGTCCTTGAATTTCTAGTTAAAACGAATGATTTCACAAGTTTATAGCATATAATGCATTCCCAAATTTTAAACGGCTGTAACTCACAAATATTACCCCTACGACGCTGAAATGCATGGAAAAATAACAATAATCTGCTCCTACATTCGAACTTACAAACCTATTTTTTTAATTTTTTATAGCATTTTTATACATTCAAATCTTTAAACAGCTGTAACTCCTATAATATTAGCTCTACGGCAGCTAGAAATTTTACATGGAAAAATAACAATAATCTATTCTACATTCGAACTTTCAAAGCTTTTTTAAATTTTTTTCATGATTTTTAGAAAATTTATAGCCTTCAATGAAAAAATTAGGTATTTTTTTCGTCCTTGAATTTCCAATTGACGAATGTTTTCCTGATTTATAACATTTATACATTCTGAAATCTTTAAACGGCTGTAACTCCTAAAATATTAGCCCTACTTAAACGCTGAAATTTTGCGCTGGAAAAATAACAATAATCAGTTCTACATTCGAACTTTCAAACCTATTTTTTAAATTTTTCATGATTTTAAAAAATTTATAGCCCATGATGGAAAAAGTATGAATGCCATTATGTCATCCTTAATTTCCAGTTACGACGAATGTTTTCACGGTTATAGCATTTTATACATTTCCGAAATCCTTAAACGGCTGTATCTCCTAAAGTATTAGCCCTACGACGCTAAAATTTCAAGGAAAAATAACAACCAATCTATTCTGCTTCGAACTTTCAAACCTATTTTTTAAATTTTTCATGATTTTAGAAAATTTACCTGCCTTCGATGGAAAAATTATGAATGCCATTGTAATTGTCCTTGATTTCGAGATGTAGATGTTTTCTAAGTGTATTGCATTTTATACATTCTACAAGAATCTTTAAACGGCTGTAACTCTAAAATATTAGCCTAGGACACTTTGAAATTGCATAAAATAAATAATCTGATACCATTCAAACTTTTTAAACCTATTTTTTAAATTTTTTCATCATTTTAGAAAATTTATAGCCTTCGATTGAAAAATTATGAATGCCATTGTAATCGTCCTTGAATTTCCAGTTACGACAGATATTTTCACAGAAGTATATAGCATTTATACATTCCGAAATCTTTTTTAACAGCTGTATCTCCTAAGTTTAACCCACCACGACGATGGAAACTTGCATGGAAAAATAACATAATCTCTTCTACATTCCAGACTTTCAAACGTATTTTTAAATTTTTCATGATTTTAGAAAATTTATAGCCTTCGATGGAAAATTATGAATCCCATTTTAATCGTCATGAATTTCTAGTTAAAACGAATGATTTCACAAGTTTATAGCATATAATGCATTCTGAAATCTTTAAACGGCTGTACCTCCTAAAATATTAGCCCTACGCCGCTGAAATTTGCATGAAAAAATAACAATAATCTGCTCTACATTTGAACTTTTTCAAACCTATTTTTTTAATTTTTTATAGCATTTTATACATTCCTAAGAAATCTTTAAACGGCTGTAACTCCTTATATATTAGCCCTACTACGCTGAAATTTGCATGGAAAAATAACAATAATCCGTTTTACATTAGAACTTTCAAACCTATTTTTTTAAATTTTTTCGTATTAGAAAATTAATAGCCTTCATTGGAAAAATTATAGATACCATTGTAATCGTCCTTGAATTTCCAGTTGACCAATGTTTTCCACAGGATTTATAGCATTTTATACATTCCAGAAATTTTTAAACGGCTGTATCTCTAAAGTATTAGCCCTACGACGCTGGAAAATTTGCAAGGAAAAATAACAATAATCTGTTCTGCTTTTCCAGACTTTCAAACCTATTTTTAAATTTTTCATGATTTTAGAAAATTTATAGCCTTCGATGGAAAATTATGAATGCCATTATGGTGTCCTTGAATTTCCGGGTGCGACAGATATTTTCACAAGTGTATTGCATTTTATACATTCTGAAATCTTTAAACGGCTGTAACTCCTAAAATATTAACCTAGGACGCTGAAATTTGCATAGAAAATAAAAAATAATCTATTCTACATTTCAAACTTTTTAAACCTTTTTTTTAAATTTTTTCATTATTTTGGAAAATTTATAGCCTTCGATTGAAAAGTATAGAATGCCATTGTAATCGTCCTTGAATTTCAGTTACGACAGATGTTTTCACAAGTATATAGCATTTTATACATTCCGAAATCTTTTAACAGCTGTATCTCCTAAAAGTTTAACCCTACGACGATAAGAACTTGCATGGAAAAATAATCATAATCTCTTCTACATTCGAACTTTCAAACGTATTTTTAAATTTTTTCATGATTTTAGAAAATTTATAGCCTTCGATGGAAAAATTATGAATCCCATTTTAATCGTCCTTGAATTTCTAGTTAAAACGAATGATTTCACAAGTTTATAGCATATAATGCATTCTGAAATCTTCAAACGCCTGTAACTCTATAATATTAGCTCTACGACGCTGAAATTTGCATGGAAAATAACAATAATCTGTTCTACATTCGAACTTTCAAACTTATTTTTTTTTTAATTTTTTCATGATTTTACAAAATTTATAGCCTTCAATGAAAAAATTATGAATGCCATTTTAATCGTCCTTGAATTTCCAGTTACGACGAATGTTTTCACAAGTTTATAGCATTTTATCATTCTGAAATCTTTAAACGGCTGTAACTTCTATAAATATTAGCCCTACTACGCTGAAATTTGCATGGAAAAATAACAATAATCCGTTTTACATTAGATCTTTCAAACCTATTTTTAAATTTTTTCATGATTTTAGAAAATTAATAGCCTTCGATGGAAAAATTATGAATGCCATTGTAATCGTCCTTGAATTTCCAGTTACGACCAATGTTTTCACAAGTTTATAGCATTTTATACATTCCGAAATTTTTAAACTGCTGTGTCTCCTAAAGTATTAGCCCTACGACGCTGAAATTTGCATGGAAAAATAACAATAATCTGTTGTACAATTGAACTTTCAAACCCTATTTTTTAAATTTTCACAATTTTAGAAAATTATAGCCTTCGATGGAAAAATTATGAATGCCATTATAATCGTCCTTGAATTTCCAGTTACGACGAATGTTTGCACAAGTTTATTGCATTTTATGCATTCTGAAATCTTTAATACGGCTGTAACTCTCAGATTATTAGCCCTACGACGCTGAAATTTGCATGGAAAAATAACAATAATCTATTTATTCACATTCGAACTTTTAAACGTATTTTAAATTTTCTCTCATGATTTTAGAAAATTTATAGCCTTCGATGGAAAATTATGAATCCATTTTAAAATTTCCTTGAATTTCTAGTAGAAACCAATGATTTCACCAACTTCATAGCATATTATGCATTCTAGAATTTTAAACGGCTGCCAACTCCTAAAATATTAGCCTACGACGCTGAAATTTGCATGGAAAATAGCAATAATCTGCTCTACATTCGAACTTTCAAACCTATTTTTTAAAATTTTTATAGCATTTTATACATTCTGAAATCTTTAAACGGCTGTAACTCTATAATATTAGCCCTACGACGCTGAAATTTGCATGTTAAAATAGTAATAATCTGTTCTACATTCGAACTTGAAACCTATTTTTTAAATTTTCATGATTTTTAGAAAATTTATAGCCTTCAATGAAAAATTATGAATGCCATTTTAATCGTCCTTGAATTTCCAGTTGACGAATGTTTCCACAAGTTTATAGCATTTTATACATTCTGAAATCTTTAAACGGCTATATCCTAAAAAATATTAGCCCTACGACGCTAGAGAATTTGCATGGAAAAATAACAATAATTTTCTACCTCCAACTTTCAAACGTATTTTTTTAATTTTATCATGATTTTAGAAAATTATAGCCTTCGATGGAAAAATTATAGATACCATTATAATTGTGAATTTCTAGTTACGACGAATGTTTTCACAAGTTTATAGCATTTATACATTCGAAATATTTAAACGGCTGTATCTCCGAAAGTATTAGCCCTACGACACTAAAATTTGCATAGAAAATAACAATAATCTATTTCTTCACATTCGAACTTTCAAACCTATTTTTTCATGATTTTAGAAAATTTATAGCCTTCAATGAAAAAATTATATGAATACCATTTAATCGTCCTTGAATTTCCAGTTTACGACAGATATTTCACAAGTTTATAGCGTTTATACATTCTAAAATATTTAAACGGCTGTAACTCCTAAAATATTGACCTACGACGCTGAAATTTGCATGGAAAAATAACAATAATCTGTTCTACATTCGACTTTCAAACCTCTTTTTTTTAATTTTTTCATGATTTTAGAAAATTTATAGCCTTCCATGGAAAAATTATGAATGCATTGTAATCGTCCTTATTTCCAGTTACTACGAATGTTTTCCACAAGTTTATAGCATTTTTATACATTCCAAGTGCTGCAAACGGCTGTATCTCTGAAAGTATTGGCCTACGACTAAAATTTGCATGGAAAAATAACAATAATCATTCTACATTCGAACTTTCAAACCTATTTTTTTAATTTTTCATGATTTTTAGAAAATTTATAGCCTGCGATGGAAAAATTATGAATCCCATTTTAATCGTCCTTGAATATCTAGTCCAAAACGAATGATTTCAAAGTTTATAGCATATAATGCATTCTGAAATTTTAAACGGCCATAACTCCTAAAATATGAGCCCTACGACTCCTGAAATTTGCATGAAAATAGCAATAATCTGCTCTACATTCGAACTTTCAAACCTATTTTTTAAATTTTTATAGCATTTTATACATTCTATGAAATCCTTAAACGGCTGTAGCTCCTGTAATATTAGCCTACGACGCTGAAATTTTCATGGAAAAATAACAATAATCTATTCTCTTTCGAAATTTCAAACCTATTTTTAAATTTTTCATGATTCTAGAAAATTTATAACCTTCAATGAAATTATAGATAAATGTTTACTAATCGTCCTTGATTTCAGTTACGACGAATGTTTTCACAAGTTTATAGTATTTATACATTCTGAAATCATTAAACGGCTGTAACTCCTAAAATATTAGCCTACGACGCTGAAATTTGCATGGAAAAATAGCAATAATCTGTTCTACATTCGAACTTTCAAACTTTTTTTTAAATTTTTCATGATTTTAGAAAATTTATAGCCTTCGATGGAAAAATTATGAATGCCATTGTAATCGTCCTTGAATTTCAGGGTCGACGAATGTTTTTCACAAGTTCTTAGCATTTTATACATTGCGAAAATTTTAACGGCTGTATCTTCTAAAATTATTAACCCTACGACGCTGCAAACTTGCATGGAAAAATAATATAATCTCTTCTACATTCGAACTTTCAAACGTATTTTTAAATTTTTCTTGATTTTAGAAAATTTATAGCCTTCGATGGAAAAATTATGATTCCCATTTTAATCAGTATTGAATTTCTAGTTAAAACAGATGATTCTGAAGTTTATAGCATGTAATGCATTTATGAAATTTCTAAACGGCTGTAACTCCTAAAATATTGGCCTACGACGCTGGAAATTTGCATGGAAAAACAAAATAATCTGCTCTACATTTGATCTTTCAAACCTATTTTTTAAAATTTTTTATAGCATTTTATACATTCGGAAATGTTTAAACGGCTGTAACTCCTAATATTAGCCCTGCGACGCTGAAATTTGCATGGAAAAATAACAATAATCTGTTCTACATTCGAATTTTCAAACCTATTTTTTAAAGTTTTCATGATTTTAGAAAATTTACCATTCAATGAAAAAAAATTATGAATGCCATTTTAATCGTCCTTGGTGCAGTTACGACGAATGTTTTCCACCAGGATTTATAGCATTTTGCCACATTCTACAAATTTTTAAACAGCTGTAACTCCTAAAATATTAGCCCTACGACGCTGAATTTGCATGTAGAAATAACAATAATCATTCTACATTCAGAAGTTTCAGCATATTTTAATTTTTCATGATTTTAGAAAATTTATAGCCTTCGATGAAAAAATTATGAATCGGCTGTAATCGTCCTTGAATATCTGAATTAAAACGAATGTTCTGATTTTATAGCATATAATGCATTCTGAAATTTTAAGCCCAGCTGTAACCTAAAATGTGCTTCTACGCTGAAATTTGCATGGAAAATTACGTAATCTGCTCTACTGAACTTTCAAACTCTTTTTTTAAATTTTATAGCATTTTATACATTCAAATCTTTAAACGGCTGTAACTTCAATAATATTGGCCCTACGACGCTGGGAATTTCCATGGAAAAACCACTTAATAATCTATTTCTACGTCGAACTTTCAAACCTATTTTCTTAGAATTTTTCATGATTTAGAAATTTATAATATCAATGAAAAAATTATAGATACATTTTAAATCGTCCTTGAATTTGCAGTTACATTGAATGTTTTCACAAGTTTATAGCATTTATACATTCTGAAATCTTTAAACAACTATTTTTCCTAAAATATTAGCCCCTACGACGCTTCAAATTTGCATGGAAAAATTAAAATAAATCTCATTGCGATCAGAACTTTCAAACGTATTTTTTTTTAAATTATTTCATGATTTTAGAAAATTTATAGCCTTCGATGGAAAAATTGTGATACCATTGCCAATTACCTTTGGATTTTCAGTTGCGACGAATGTTTCCACAAGTTTATAGCATTTATACATTCTGAAATCTTTAAGCAGATTATCTCCAAATCATTAGCCCTACGACGCTAAAATTTTGCGTGGAAAAATAACAATAATCTGTTCACCATTTGAACTTTTCAAACTCATTTATTAAATTTTTTCTTAATTTAGAGAAAAGTTATAGCCTTCATTGGAAAAATTACAAATGTATTATAATTATGTTAATTTCAGATTACGACAGATATTTTCTAAGTTTGTGCATTTGTACATTCAGAAATCTTTAAGCAGCGCTGTATCTCTCTGAAATATTAGCCCTACGACATAAAATTTGCATGGAAAAATAACAATAATCTGCTCTTCATTCAAACTTTCCAAACCTATTTTTTTAAATTTTTATAGCATTTTATACATTCTGAAATCTTTAAACGGCTATAACTCCTATAATATTAGCCTGACACTTGAAAATTTGCATGGAAAAATAACAATAATCTACTCTACATTCGAACTTTCAAACCTATTTTTAAAATTTTTATAACATTTTATACATTCTGAAATCTTTAAACAGCGTGCTCATATAATATTAACTACGGCCTTTAAAATTGCATGGAAAAATGTAATAATCTGTTCTACATTCAGACTTTCATTCTATTTTTAAATTTTTCACTTGATTTTTTAAAATTTATAGCCTTCAATGAAAAATTGTGAATGCATTTTAATCGTCATGATTTCCAGTTTACGACAGATGTTTTCTAAGTTTATAGCATTTTATACATTCCTGATGCTGACAGCTGTAACTCCTAAAATATTAACCCTACGACGCTGAAATTTTGCATGGAAAATAGCAATAATCTGATACCATTCAGACTTTCAAACCCTATTTTTTCATGATTTTAGAAAGGTTATAGCCTTCAATGAAAAAATTATGAATACCATTTTAATCGTCCTTGATGTTCCAGTTACGACGAATGTTTTCACAAGTTTATAACATTTTATACATTCTAAAATATTTAAACGGCTGTAATTCCTAAAATATTAGCCTACATTCAAGTTGCATGGAAAAATAACAATAATCTGTTCTACATTTCGAACTTTCAAACCTCTTTTTTTAATTTTTCATGATTTTAGAAAATTTATAGCCTTCCATGGAAAAATTATGATGCATTGTAAATGTGTCCTTGTTTCAGTTACTACGAAGTTTTCACAAGTTTGTAGCATTTTAGCATTCCGAAATCTTTTTAAACGGCTGTATCTCGAAAGTATCAGCCTACGACGCTAAAATTTGCATGGAAAAATAACAATAATCTGTTCTACATTCGAACTTTTTCAAGCCTATTTTTTAATTTTTTCGCAGTTTTAGAAAGTATAGCCTCACGATGGAAAAATTATGAATCCCATTTTAATCGTCCTTGAATATCTAGTCAAAACGAATGATTCTGAAGTTTATAGCATATAATGCATTCTGGAAATTTTTAAACGGCTGTAACTCTAAAATATGAGCCCTACGACTCTGAAATTTGCATGTGGAAAAATAACAATAATCTACTCTACATTCAGATTTTCAAACCTATTTTTTTAATTTTTATAGCATTTTATACATTTCTAAGAAATCCTTAAACGGCTATGCTCCCATAATATTAACCTACGACTGAAATTTGCATGGAAAAATAACAATAATCATTCTTTCCAAATTTCAAACTTATTTTTTATAATTTTTCATGATTCTAGAAAATTTATAGCCTTCAATGAAAAAAATTATGAATGCTATTTAATCGTCCTTGAATTTCAGTTACGACGATTGTTTTCCACAGGATTATAGCATTTATACATTCTGAAATCATTAAACGCTGTAACTCCTAAAATATTAGCCCTACGACATGCAAATTGCATGGAAAAATAACAATAATCATTCACATTCGAACTTTCCGACTTTTTAAAATTTTTCTGATTTTAGAAAATTTATAATAGCCTTCGATGGAAAAATTATGAATGCCATTGTAATTGTCCTTGAATTTCAGTTGACAGATGTTTCACGAAGTTTAGGCATTTATACATTACAAAATCTTTAAACGGCTGTAACTCTGGAAAATAATAGCCCTACGACGCTGAAATTGCATGAAAAAACAATAATCTGTTCTACATTCAAACTAATTTTTGAATTTTTCATGATTTTAGAAAATGTATAGCCTTCGATGGAAAAATTATGAATGCCATTGTAATTGTCCCTTGAATTTCAGTTAAGCAGAATACTTTTACAGAAGTTTATTGCATTTATACATTCCTGAAATTTTTAAGCAGCTGTAACTCCTAATATATTAGCCCTACGACACTAAATTTGCATGGAAAAATAACAATAATCTGTTATAAATGAACTTTCAAACTTTTTTAAAAAAATTTTTCATGATTTTAGAAGATTACCTGTAGCCTTCGATGGAAAAATTATAGATGCCATTGTAATCGTCAGCAATTTTAGGGTCGACAGATATTTCCCTAAGTTCATAGCATTTATACATTGCGAAATTTTTAACGGCTGTATCTCCTAAAGTATTAACCCTACGACGCTGAAACTTGCATGGAAAAATAACTATAATCTTTTCTACATTCAGACTTTCAACATATTTTTAGAATTTTTTCATGATTTTAGAAAATTTATAGCCTTCGATGGAAAAATTATGAATCCATTTTAATCAGTATTGAATTTCTATAGTTAAAACGAATGATTTCACAAGTTTATAGCATGTAATGCATTCTGAAATTTCTAAACAGCTGTAACACCCCTAAAATATTAGCCCTACGACGCTGAAATTTGCATGAAAAACCACAATAATCTACTCCTAAATTTGATCTTTCAAGCCTATTTTTAAAATTTTTATAGCATTTTATACATTCGGAAGTAACAAACGGCTGTAACTCCTATAATAATAGCCTACGACGCTGGAAATTTGCATGGAAAAATAACAAACTAATCATTCTACATTCGAACTTTCAAACCTATTTTTTAAAGTTTTCATGATTTTAGAAAATTTATAGCCTTCAATGAAAAAATATGAATGCCATTTTAATCGTCCTTGAATTTCCAGTTACGACAAATGTTTCTGAAGTTTATAGCATTTTATACATTCTAAGAATTTTGACGCAGAACTCTCTATTTAAAGCATTTTTTGTAAATTCAACCAAAATGAGATAATCCTAGATATAAACTTCGAAATAAGTGGCGATTCCCGTCTATTCACTATGGAAATTTCAGCCTCGTAAGGCTTATAGTTTACGAGATACAGCCATTTTAAAAATTTAATTTCGTTTACATAGTAAAAAATAATCAAAACTACCATCGTTACTAAAAATACGATTGTAATTAAAATTTTGAATGAGAACTCTTCTATTTGAAGCAATTTTTCGTTAATTCAGCAAAAAATGATAAATCTAGGTTAAAACTTCGAAAAAAGAAACGATTCCCGTCTATTCACTATAATTCAGCCTCGTAGGGCTTATAGATTACGAGATACTGCCATTTAAAGATTTCAATATCGTTTACATAGTAAAAAATAATCAAATCTACGTCGTTACTAAAAAACGATCATAATTAAAATTATGAATAAGAACTCTTCTATTTAAAAGCATTTTTCCTTAATTTCAGCAAAAAATGAAAATCCTAGGTCAAAACTTCGAAAAAAGAGCGTTTCCCGTCTATTAACTATGAAAATTTCAGCCTCGTAGAGACATAGATTATGAGATACAGCCATTTAAAGATTTCAATTTCGTTTACATAGTAAAAAATAATCAAAACTACCGTCATTACTAAAAATACGATTGTAATTAAAATTTTGAATGAGAACTCTTCTATTTAAAGCATTTTTTCGAAAATTCAGCAAAAAATGAGAAAATCCTAGGTCAAAACGTCGAATAAAGAGAGGCGATTCCCGTCTATTCACTACCCCGGAAATTTAAGGCTCGTAGGGCTTATAGTTTACGAGATACAGCCATTTAAAGATTTCAATTTCGTTTACATAGTAAAAAATAATCAAAACTACCGTCGTTACTAAGAATACGATTGTAATTAAAATTTTGATTGAGAACCCTTCTATTAAAGCATTTTTCGTAAATTCCAAAAAAGAAAATATTAGGTAAAAACTTCAAAAAGGGGGCGTTTCCCCGTCTATTTTTGGAAATTTCAGCCTCAAAAACATAGTTTACGAGATCCCCAAATTTAAAGATTTCTTTCGTTTACATAGTAAAAAATAATCAAAACTAATCTTACTAAAAAAACGATTTAAAAAAAATTTTGAATGAGAACCCCTTCTTTGAAAAATTTTTTCATAAATTCAAAAAAAATGAAAATCTTAGGTCAAAACTTGGAAAAAGGCCCGTGTATTCCTGTGAAATTTAAAATCGTAGGGCTTATAGTTTCAGATACAGCCTTTTAAAAGATTTCAATTTCGTTTATATAGTAAAAATAATAAAAACTCCTCTTCTAAAAATAGGATTGAAATTTAAAAATTTTGAAAAAAGAACTCTTCTATTTAAAAAGCTTTTTTCGTAAATTCAGCAAAAATAGAAAACCCGTCAAAACTGGAAAAAAGGCGATTCCCGTCTACACTATAAATTTCAGCCTGTGGGCTTATAGTTTACGAATACAGCCATTTAAGTTTTCAATTTGTTTAATAGAAAAAAATAATCAAAACTCCCCTCTTACAAAAAAATACGTTGTAATTAAAAAAATAAAAACTCTTCTCTTTGAAGCAATTTTTGTAAAATCAGCAAAAAAGAAAATCTTAATCAAAATTTCGAAAAAAAAAAAGGCGATTCCTGGTTTCATTGAAATTTCAGCCTTGGGGGCATATTTTCCGAATACAGCCATTTAAAGATTTCAATTTCGTTTTAAAAAAAAATAATAAAAACAAAATCTTACTAAATTGATTGTATTTTAAAATTTAGTGAGAACTCTTCTTTTTGGGAACAATTTTTCGTAAAATCAGCAAAAATGAAAATCCTGGTCAAAATTTGAAAGAAGGGGCGTTCCTCTTTTCCCTAGGGAAATTTGAGCCTCAAAGCTTTGATTACGAGATACAGCCATTTAAAGATTTCAATTTCGTTTACATAGTAAAAAATATCAAAACTCCCTGTTACAAAAAATAGGTTGTAAATAAAATTTTGAATAGAACTTTTTATTTAAAACATTTTTGAAAATTTAAAAAAAGAAAAATCCTGGTAAAAACAAAAAAAAGGGGGAATCCTTCATTCACTGAAATTTAACCTCTGGGCATAGTTTGAATACAGCTTTTAAAGATTTCAATTTCGTTTATATAGTAAAAAATAATCAAAACTACCTGCGTTACTTAAAATTCGATTGTAATTAAAATTTTGAATGAGAACTCTTCTAGATGATGCAATTTTCCGTAAATTCAGCAAAAAAAAAAAATCGGGGTAAAACTTAAAAAGACGTTTGTTTTCACTAAAAAATTTACCTAGCTGTTAGGTCCCCTTTTTAAATTTAATTTTTTTACAAAAAAAAAATATAAAAACTACCTCGTTACAAAAAAATCATTTAATTAAAAATTTGAATGAAATCTTCTTTTTAAAAGCTTTTTTTTGTAAATTCAGAAAAAAATGATAAAACCCTGGGTTAAAACGTCAAAAAAAGGGGCGATTTCAGTCTAGCTATAAAAATTAAACCTCTGGGGCTTATAATTTACAAGATACAGCCATTTAAAAATTTCAATTTCTTTAGTAAAAAAATAATAAAAACTACCGTCGTTAAAAAAAATACGTTTTAATTAAAATTTTGAATGAAACTCCTTTTTCAAGCTTTTTTTTCTAATTTACCCAAAAAATGAGAAAATCCTAGTCAAAATTTGAAAAAGAGAAATTTCCCCGTCTCTTCCCTATATTTCACCCTCTGGGGGATATAAGATACAGACATTTAAAGATTTCAATTTTGTTTATAGAAAAAAATTATCAAAACTACCTCTTAAAAAAATACGATTGTAATTAAAATTTTGAAAGAACTCTTCTTTTTAAAGCATTTTTCGTAAATTCAAAAAAAAGAAAGTTCTAGTCAAAATTTTAAAAAAAGGGGGCTTTCCCCGACTATTCACTAGGAAATTTCATCTGGGCTTATAGTTTACGAGATACGCCATTTAAAAGCTTAATTTCGTTCACATAGAAAAAAATAATTAAAAAAACCGTCGTTTAAAAAAAAATACGATTTAATTAAATTTTAAAAGAATTTTTCTATTTCAAGCATTTTTTCTAAATTCAGAAAAATCAAATCAAAGTAAAAACTTAAAAAGGGGGCGATTCCCGTCTTCATATGTTTTTCACCCTTTCCCCTTTTAAAATAGT
>CAXIVR010000347.1:0-17528 GCA_964035755.1 Teleogryllus oceanicus | reverse complement strand
CATTTCTGTGGAGACACAGTTTTGAACTTTTTTTGCCCAAAAAAAAAAAACAGTAAGAAGTTGTCCAACATTTTTCGTGTGAATACATGGAGCATGTTAGTTTGAGGATTGTCTGAACTTGCGAGTTAAAAGATCTGAAGTACGGAGACCATCAACGTACCATTGTTTCTCAAATTTTATCACGATTTGAATCCAACTGATTCATGATTCGTTGTCGTTACATACGTTTAATTGATTTTCTTTAGTCTTTACAAGGTTGATTGATTATTTCATATTCCTGAATACAACTGCTTGGTCATTAGTCTTTTTGGTGTGGTGCCTGGTTTTGTGGTGAGGTGAGGTGGCGGTTCGCTGTATGAGACAATACGGTGTCGACCTATAGGTCGGCTTGCAGGGATTTCACTTACCAGGTATATCCCAACAGCGAGGCACCGCCCCAGCCAGGACAAGCTCTAAGCTCCCTACTGGAGTCCCTGACATGAGTGGTAATGTAGTGCATGTAGGTATGAGACCGGAAAGGTGACTCAGTGCATAAACCCTGATCACTGCAATGCCTCTGATCGGTAGGTCCTGGGTTTCTGAATCTCGACGGTGGCAGGATTTTCATCGCAGCTTGTCAGCTAAATCGAATTCAGTCGCTGTCTGAGAATTTCTAGGGGCCAGCTGCTCTGATTGGTAGTTTTCGTGGTTTCTACAATCAACACCAAGCGAATGTCAGATCAGTACCTTAACAAACTGGTAAAGGGACCGTGATCTTTCCTTTCCCTTTGTCCTACCCCTCACCCTTACTTACACACACTGAACATGCACCATACACTACACGTGCCGGGAGATGAGTCGGGTGCTTAGAGCTTATCCGGCTGAGGCGGTGTCCCGCTGGGGGGAGATACCTGGTCGGGAAAACTCAGCTAGCTGACGGAGGTCGGCACCGGATCTCGCATCCAGCGGAGATGACAACCGCCACCTCCAGAGGAAAGAAACATGCACCACACTTGCGGGACTAATGACCTAACTGTTGAGTTGCCCGGAATCACTAACAATCGATCACTAAGCATTTGTAAGTATCGGGTGACCATAGGGCAGGAAAAGGAAGGAAAGATCGCGTCCGGTCCGTGACTCGTTTCTTAGGGTACCGCCATTACATCTGCCTGGTGTTGATCGGAGAAACCACGGAACAGTACAAACAGATCAGAACAGCCGGCCTCTAGAATTTACTTTACAAGTGGCAAGATTCGTCTTTGTTATCCAGCTGGAGTCGAAAATTCCACCACTGAACCCTAGGACTTCCTGAACAGAGGCATTGCAGTGACATCAATTGCTGCCCTGAGCCACCTGAAACGGTCGATATGAAACTTTAATATTATTACGATATTATGCGATATTAAACTTGTCATTAATATTTTCGTAATACATTGTGTAATCAAATTGTGAACATACTGAATACATATTTGTCTAATTTGTAAACAAATAATATATTGTTTAGTGTTCAGTGTTACAGATCACAATGGATAGTAAAGACAGGTTTATTCGACAAGAAGGTTTGGAACCATGAAGGTTGTGTATATACGTGGTGATGGCATTGGCTTCAGGTGACAAGGAAGACTTGGCGAGAGTGTATAGAACGGGGACGGTTTCCATGATACTATATATAGTACTGTTCGAGAGAAGAAATTGAACAAAGATACTGAAATATTTTTTAACAGCTTTATTTTCTATCTGTTCAATTCACTGATTTGACAGAGATTTGTATAACTTTATACTATAACTGGGTATGGGCAAAGGTAGCAGACTTCATTTAGTCAAAGCCCTCTTACTTTGTCCCCTGTTCTCTTAATTTAGTGTTCGGTTTTTTTTATTATTTATTTATAAATTGTGACATTCTGTTGTTTCATTTATGTTTGTATCTTAATAATTATTTATATTCAATTTGCATCTATTAAAGGGTTATGGTGTGCGAAATTTTACCCTTTGGTGTATCTTGAAGTAATTTTAATGTCTTCTGCTGACCGTCCTAAATCATTGTTTTTAACCCATTCCGCTTTTGGTAGTTCCTCAAAACATTTACTGAAAGTCTTCTACTGTAAGTATTTAAGTTTTATTTCAATCTGTTCTAATTTGTCTATTTGACACAAACCATGGTGCTTTAATTATGCGTCTTAAAATTTATTTTGAAGCAATGGAATTTACTTTTGTTACGTTTTGGCTTCACCCCATACAGGGCAAGATAAGGAATCGATGGTCTAACAATTAATTTAAAAAAGTTATACCACATTCTAGAGTGGCTATTTATGAGTGGATATAGTTTTGTTATTTTCACGTATGTTTTATTGGCTGTTTCTTTTTAATATGATATTTCCACTTGTTTTTGGTCTAGATGTACTCTAAGTATCCACATGTTGATATTTTTTATCCATTTTAAATTTACATTTTAATTATTAGTGGGTTGGGCATTTTGATCTTCGTTGCGTACATATCTTGGGTTGTAATTTAGTGGGCTTATTTTAATTTGCCATTTTGAGCACCAATTTATAAATGAATCTAAAGATTTTTGTAGAATTTCTTTACCTTGATCCACATCTATGTTTTTGTGAACGGCATTGTCATTTTATATATGGGTCTCTGTTTTCGCCATTTCCGTCTTGGTATTCATTTTTTTTAATTAAATTGAGTATGAATACTGATTTTAGCTTTCTTATTGTTATTTGTTTTCGGTTGTTGGCCAATATTGTTGCAAACCCTGTATTTCTTCGTGAGTTTATTTATTTCTTATTAATACATTCAATTGCTTTTAGTTGATCGGTGTAAGTATACAAATATTGAATGTAATTCAAAATTTTTCCCATTTTATTTTACCATTTACTGTTAAGTAATGAATTGTGTTTGTGGATTTGGTTTTAAGTTATTAGGACAATGGTCTGAATGAAGATCTGCTGTTACGTATTGTTTATAATGGATATGAACGGAAAGATATTGTAATGTCTAGGATGTCTAGAATAATATTCTGGTCATAATGAAAAGGGGAGTGGTTCTGATGGCGCATGAGTATCAGCGATATTATTTTGTAAGAAGTTAATAAGTTTTCTCCTGCTTTATTTGTTGAATTACAGCCCCGTACAATATTTTTACAGTGTAGATGTCCCATAATTAGCGTTGGTGTATTACTATTTAGAATGTTTTATCGTCTTTCTGGAAACGTTATATTTGGTGGTTTATAGGCCGATATCATTATTATTTCTTCATGAACTGAGTTGATTTGTATACCGACCGTTTCTAAGTTAACAGAGTATGGTACTACAATTAGTTCATGATGTTTTCATACATTTTTTATTAATGCAACTCCCCAGATGCCTTTCTGCTGCTCTATCCTTTCTGTTGATTTCATACCCTGAACGTTACATTTTAGATTACTATGGAGATGGGTTTGTGATATGCAATATATTTTGAATTTGAAAGGAAAACTGAACTCATTTTCTTATCTTTTCAGCTGTTTGCATTCCAGTTAAAAATTTTGACATTATTTGTTTTATTTCTTGCATTATATACAACTCTTGAATATTTGTTTGCATACATTTCCTGGTCACGTATAATAGCGCGATTACTTATGTTACTACTTAATTTGGTATTTAGTTATGCTTGCATTTGGAGTAATGGTTTCGAGAAATTTCAAATGCATGATCTTTGTGGTAGACGAGGGAATTCTTCCCTGTTTAGTCGTTTTGCTTCGTCCGTTCATCTTTTCTAGCATTAACTGATCTGAGCTCGGTTCGATACGGAATGTGACTCGCCACTGAGAGCATAAAAATAGTGAACTCTGATTTTCTATAAGAGTTCGTGTAGACTGATTACATTGAAATGAATAATTTAGAAATGTTAGGAGAGAAATTGTTACAGACCGTGGATGGCAGAAGTAAAGAAGAACCTATTCATGGGTATTGTGGACAATATTACAAACGAAGACTTAGACAAGATACGTTAGTAA
The DNA here is from genome assembly GCA_964035755.1 of Teleogryllus oceanicus. NCBI lineage: Eukaryota > Metazoa > Arthropoda > Insecta > Orthoptera > Gryllidae > Teleogryllus > Teleogryllus oceanicus. The sequence continues at coordinate 13,549 of CAXIVR010000347.1, read as the reverse complement.
CAGTTCTTTTTTTAAATTTATAAAACGTGGACATTAAAGATCAATAACAATTTTGGGAAGATAGGAAATTTAACTTGATTTTGTCACATTAGCTTACGTGTTAGGTGTTAATACTTTCTAAGTTTCTTCGTTCTAGAATTTCATTTCTTGCTTAATTTAAATGTCATAATACATCTTGTTCTTTGAAATACCATGCATGGTATTTCTTTAAAGAGGTTATTTTCAGAGATTATTTGGAGTATGCCATTATTAGCGTATGTTGTGGAGGTAACTGATCTTATACTTTGTATAAAGCTAGCTAATAATTCAAGGGCAAGCAATGATACAATAATACAAGTACAATAATGCAAGAAAGTTCAGTACAATATAACAGCATACTGAAAACAAAACCCCAACTCATGTAAACCAAGCCCACCTATTTAATGCGTTCGCTGCAGCATGCAGATGAAAAAACGAATGTCGATCTAAACATGCCTCCTAGTAACAGTCATCAATAAAAATTATATTATATTTATATATGTTTATAAATATGTTTACATATTAATAGTAACACCAAATTTGTCTTATCGTTTTCGTAAAGATATATCAATTAATGTGCATAAAGGCTCAAATTATACAGCCTGTTCTCAATTTTCTGAAATGACTTTTTTGAACGAAATGCACTTAATCGATACTCAGTAACCAAACATTTCGTCCTAGTGTCGCCCTTTGTTTAAACCTTAAAAGTGGAAAACTGCAATGTAAAGGCAGTAAAATAATCGTACTTCTATACGTAAGTATTTTTAAAAATATTTTAGTAATCAGAAACTTTAAATAAATAGACCTACTAATTTATAGATAAACATCTTATCAATTAGTATTTATTTAGCCCTAAGGATTAGACTTTAATGCAAATTTGGTAATCACTTTCTTACAATCAAAATAGTGTGTCAATTTTCTTGCTGGGGATATTTTTGATCAGCCTATTTTACATTAATTGTTATTTTTTTTCGGCTGAAACAGGTCACTTTGAACACTCTGAATCATACATTGCAAGACCTCCACAGTACAATAGGGAAAGTCAATATACAAGGAGTCCACGAAAGGATCTGAACTCGCGACCCCTTTGATCCCTGCATTCCTGAATACATTCCGCTTGCATTGACACGAAAGGGCGGGCACATAGTGAAATGAAACATACAGCATATTTCTCTTTAACAGACAGGAACGATAATGTGTATTTGACGATATTAGAAATGTACGCCAACAAAATGTCTGAAATAGCTAGCCTGAGACGGTGAGAGAGGGGAAAAAGAGAGGGGGGAGAGAAAAAAAAATAGGTAAATTTCTTGAAAGTTTTTTATACTAAAATCTTACTCACTAAATTGAAACACGTTCTTAAAATTCTTGAAAACGAGAAGCGTGTTGACAATACTAGGGCAAAATTTAGTGAATTGGGCCCGAGAGTAAACATGCTCTCAAAGATAACTAAAGAGAAGTTCGTAGCAAAAGATCGTGAGCCTGCCTGATGTTTTGATAAAGGAGAAACAAATCTAATGCTCATCTAAAGGAAACAATGGTAAATGCCTGTCTGCATCCTGTTTCAGAGACAGCTAGACAGAATTTCAAACCATGTTAAAATCAATAGAGAACAGACGCGGAATGTAGAAATTGCGATTATAAACAGATATTTATACGTCCACGTCACGGAGTCCATGTTATATGACGTTAGACATTTATTTGGATATAATATTGCTAATTAATTACATTTCATGAATGTGTTTAAATTTCTGAACTTGTATATGAACGCCAATAGACTTGCTCATCTACACTTGAGTGTATCAACTGAGTGTCTTATAACTTTGCTTCACAAGAGCTCTTCAGGACACTTGAAATCTCCCATTGAAACTCTCCTTCCCATTCTCGCCTCCAAAACTTTACTTGTACAAAACTTCTCGTTGGGCCCCTCAAAGCGGGGACTGCCCTGTTCATAGTTCTTGCATTAAGATTACTAAAGACAATTAAAATGAATGATTATGGTAATTAATTTCTGCAAATCTGATTTTATGAACAAATAAAATTTTCATAAAAGTTGATACTAGTTTTGGTCTGTTTAATTGTAATTTACGTTTTAATTAGATCATTATAGACAAAATATAACCCAACACAAATAGAATATTTAATACATTTCCAAAACTAGTGGTGCTACAACAGCATTTATTTTCTGTATTATTTCTAACTTTGAATTTTCAAAATTCAGAGATTTCAACGAAAATGAGACCTGCGCATTCCTATAAGGAACCATGTTTCACTGGTAGCCAATATTTAAAAATGAATTGAAAGGCCAATGAGAAAATGTTTCTTTTTCATAAATTGCATAAATTTCAAGAAGAAATCATGCAAAACTATGTTTTTTTCAAAATATGCAGTATTTTAAACATCCGATTTTTAGAAGATATTTGTTTAAAATAAAATTCTATCTTCACATTTATAGTTTTGCAATGTTACCTTTTGAATTTTCAGAAAAATTTCAAAATTTCTTCAGAGTTTTCCCAGGAAGTGAGACTTCATGACATTTTTTCCTGTTTTTTCATACATGCAAGTAAAAAGTTAAAGAAATTCTTTTAGTCTTTTGAAATTTTTTAATAATTGCCTAAATCATGCAAATTTACTAAACTATTCATCTTTCAAAACATTGTGCTACATTACTAAAGACTGGGTTTTCATGCAGTAGAACTCTAAAACCTACTGTAAAACACCAAAACGTGTGTAAAACATGCAATAAAGATCCAAGACTTTGCAAAACGGATGTAGCTAAAAACCCAGTTAATCCACTTACAAACTTATTTTGTATTTTGAATGAGACTTTTCACTGAATAACTGTAATTAATTTTGTACATATGATTTAACAAAGCATATTTTACATTTTAAATATTATTCTGCTACAAAATTAAATTAAATAAAAAGTAAGTACAAAAGAGAAAAGACGTACATACCTTCAGATATCAAAACTGATTGAGTTACAGAAGAAATGTTTTTAATTGTTTTCATTATGCATAATTTATAATGAGTATTTGCAATGCATAATTTACAATTATATTTTTTCAAATCATTTTCTGATAAATTATTTTCTGAAAATATTCCTATAACTAATACAGTTTCAGACAGGAAAACTTTTGTCTACATTTAAACTAGTACTTGTCTGTGTGCTGAACTTCACTTTACGTACGTGCGCACGCTGCTAAAACGGTCAGAAACTACTTCATCCGCTCTTGTACTCGTAGGCAACGTCTGTTCCGAGAAATTTGATGAATTTGAATGCAGTGCAGCTTGACTCTAAGCTTCGTGCCCGGACGTAAGGTCAAATGTGACTAGTTCTCGTGTTGGTGTACGGCGAAGACTGACAAAAAAGGGTATATGATCCGCTTTTGGGGAAAATAGACCTGAACATGCGTTTGCTGAACGGCCCAACCGAGGGCCGGACCTTTCCTGCTCCAATAACTCCGAAATTTTAATAGGCAATAGGCATCAAGAAGATATAGATCAATTTAGGCAACAAAAGCAGAATTGATACATATTAAATGGCACTCAAGTTTCAAGACTCCAAAATGCAGTGCTGGCTCTGTCAGAAAATTTGGTTTTAAATTAAACTTTTAAAAAGATAAATTAAAACAAGTTGATTATATAAAATATATTTAATGCAATAAACTGTTAATCTTGAAATTATCCAGTAAATTCCAAAATATGCAATTTTCATGCAACAGTACCAAAAACAAGCAATATGGTGCAGTAACTCTCGAAACGTGCAATGGCGTGCAATATGAAACAAGTACTAAAATAACGCCCCTTTCAAGATTCAAATATCTATCAAGGTTTAAACCAATTCAAGTTAGAAAACAAAAGATGCAGTAACACGGGAATCCGGTCTTTATACATAACTCTTTGGGATGATCTGGCTTAAGAGAAAAAAAATTAATTGAGAAAGTATTAAAATATGTAAACAATTACTTGAGAATACAGAAGATATAAAAAAATTGCAATGGTGTAACATTGCTGCAAAGGTGATATGAATATTAGTTATTTTAGTGTGTTATTAGTGTCCTAAAGGAAAGATTTTCCGCAAGAACAGCTTTACCATCCGGGCGAAACCTAGCGAAGAATGAGTACAGAAATTGCAGTCATGTGGAGGCACGTGTCATATCTGCATAGTGTTGATATTTCAACTCGTCGTCAGTATAACAGTTGACTTGTCGCAACTTTTCATTATTTTTTAAGTTTGAAAATTTAAAGCTGGGTGCTGGTTGGGTGGATTCTGGAAGAGCGGGCTATTAGAAATAACTTTATCGTATTTAATACAATAAGAATCGTTTTACTTCAAAGTAAATTGTATTGGAATCAACGAGGTTTATGCCTCACAAAGTTATATGCTAAATTAAGTTAAAAACATTTATTTTATAATAAATATTTCATCAACCTATGCCAAAAGTTCGATTTTACGGACTTAGCCTGAAAAATGTAACTCTAGAGGAGATGTACAAAATATAGTTTATGTAACTTACATGTTAATACGCGAAGAGAAAATTTGAACTCCTTTACTTTCTTGCACTAACGAGTATAAGAATAGAGAGTATCGTAACCGTGCCCGGAAAACAGCGAATTTTCGACGGAAAACCTTTATGGTCATGAAATTACTTCTCTAAAAGGTGATGCAGCCAGAACCAATTTTTTGCGTCCGTGATACCGAGAATTTCTGATTGACGGCAAAACGTCTCTGTCTGTCGGTCCAACTGTGGCCCACCCTAGCACCTTCAAATCGTTCATCCGATTTTCCAAAATTGATATTTTCCAAACGATCTGAACGAACTCGAGAGTTTGGGAGTTTCAAAGGGATATTTTGATTTCCGACGGTACTTTAGAAGAAGCCTTTAAACATTTTCAAATTTTCTAAAAAAGCTCCAATTTCGTGTTTAAACTTTGTCCGCGAATAGATTGCTGAATGGTATCATGTTCGTTGACATCCTTGATTGTCTGAAAATTGCAAAAGTGAAATTTTATTAAGCGACTACATACATCCTACAACTACAAGATATTTTTCGTGAATGAAATCTGTTCATTAAAGACAGATCTTAAATAAGGGCATGTTGAATTTTTCGAAACTAAAAGTTGTTTTCCTGTAATTTTGGGCAATAAAAGGTAATTTTAATTTTATAAAAATTTTATTTCAAAATTCACTTAATTTATTTTAATTTTCTCTCGAATCTTCGAAAATTAAAAATTTAGAAGTAAAGAAAGAAATATGTTCTGTCATTGCACCACTAGTTTCACTTTAACAGAACATTACACTTAAACAAATGGTACTGAGACAATATATGTTATTTTTAATTGTCAATGTATCGTCAGTTCCTTAATTTTTGTATTTTTTCAGTTTTGTTTTTGTTCAGTTTTATTTTTGGTTCTTGATCCATCTCTGTCCTACAAGTAGCTAGGGGGTTAAGAAACTACACATTGAGAGCCCTGCATGAATAGGTGAGGCTAATTACTTGGAACGTCGCCTGGTATCCACAGGTTCGATCGAGCGCCCCTGCGCCATTTCTAGTCCTCGGCACTTGTCGCTTAACACCTTGGCTTGGGGAATTATTACGGGGAAAGACAAAGTGTCGGTAAGAGAAGAGTAGATTGAAACTGAAGGAAAATGAAGGTAAAAACATATATGGTGAAGCATGAAGAAATAAATAAATAAAGAAAGAAAGAAAGAAGAGAGAAAGAAAGAGAGAAAGAACGAAAGAAAGAAAGAAAGAAAGAAAGAAAAAGAAAGAAAGAAAAAGAAAGAAAGAAAGAAAGAAAGAAGAAAGAAAGAAAGAAAGAAAGAAAGAAAGAAAGAAAGAAAGAAAGAAAGAAAGAAAGAAAGAAAGAAAGAAAGAAAGAAAGAAAAGAAAGTGAATGACTCCTAGCCCTCGTAACCTAACAGCATCAGAGTCGAAACACACAAGGGGTGAAGAGAGACCTAATCAAAGAAGTGTAGCACAAAGTAAATATAACCATGCCACACTAGAAAGGGAACCACGTGACGATCAGTACCGAAGGCGTGGAATGAGAAGGATATTTAGGATGGTTTGATCGGACTTGAGCTTGGTTGAAGAAAAAGGACAGACGGTCGCTGTGAGACAGCTCTTCGTCTGACTCTCAACCGAGGCCTGTACAGTATGAGGACATTACCAGTAGCAGAGCGGATCTCTTCGCCTATTTACCAGCAACCCTGCAATGCCCTCGGCTTCATTAGAGCACGCAAACCTCCTCGCCCACACGGTCAGTGTTACACACGGTAGTGTCTCCGGAAGGAGTATAAGCTTTGACAAAAGAATCTCAATAACGTTAAAATTTTAAATATGAATTGTGGTGAAGTGTGTCCACTGGGCCACCACTAGTAGTTATTTATACATAAAATTTATGAGAGCTTATTCACGAATGAGAGATGTTACGTCGTGATCGTGAATATGGAGGGAAACGTCATTCTACTGACTGAATAAAGGTCAGTTAAATTCCATGTCACATAAAATATTTATTACTATCTAATATCTACAAAATATTAAGAGAGTTTTAAATATTGCGAAAAGTGCACATTTTTCTCATTTAAAGACTGATCTTGAAATAAGGGCATGTTTAATTTATCAAAAATATGAGTAGTTTTTATTTTGCGAGATATAGGCAATTTTAATTTTTGAAACAATATTTGCTCAAAACCCTCTTAACTTTTCGTTAATGTTTTCCTGTAAGTATCAAGAAACAGTACAGTGGTAACAAATATGGTGCTAGTCTCCTTACTGGTAAACTCTCCGTTTTTCGAAAATTGCAAAAGTTAACATTTGAAAACTACAAAATTTCACATGGAGATTTTTGCCTTCAACAAAGTCTGTTATAATATCAGCTGTTTAAAGAAAGGTCAGTACAATTTTTTAGCTAACAAGTATTTTCACGTAATTTATGCTTGAAGTTAGTGCAATTTATAGAAAACATTTTCTCACAAACTGTTCCAAATTTTTTCAATTTTTTCCATGGATACATGAAGGGACGCTTTAACGCATGTCGGGGTCTAATTTATTGTTGAAATCTCAGAATCTGAAAATGACAAATTTAAATAATGCGAGAAATTATGTGCCACTGTAGCACCACTATTTCTTAAAAATGCATTCCGATTTATGACCAGCAGCACCTTAACGGTACACAGAATTTCCTTCAAAATTGTTATTTTTCGATCGATATGGCTTATATCTCATCCCCTCGATTTTGATATTTTATTTTTCGGATACTTTATATCAAATTCCCAGAACGTTTTGTAATTTTCAAAACTTTCTGATTTTCTTGCTGAATAGATGAAAGTCCACTTATAACAATGGCTCAGGTCCAATTTTCAGTAAAGCTTCTGAATTTTTGAAAGTTTCAAAGATTACAATTTTTAGACTGGCTCCTACAACTACAATTTTCCAATTAGATTTTTCTATAAAAATCTGTTGTTAAAATTACATCTTTAAATAATATCGTGGGCAATCGTTCGAAAATGTAAGTAGTTTTCACTTGATTTTAATGAAATTCTGGCAATTTAAAATAAATTTGTAAACCACACTTTCTCGAAATTTTTCATTAATTTTTTGTTTGATTAGAGGAAATTGTGCTTAATAATATGGCGTATGACCATTCATTTGAAATATAATCACTTCTGCAGTACCAAGTTAAATCGTGAGAAATTTCTTGTCCGCAATAACTTGAATGTTAAGTATTAGCACTTGCATCACCCGCTGGTTGCCGAGAGGGTGTTATTCTCGCTTACAAATCCGAATGCGTAGTTTGGTTCCTACAATTCCTAAGGAGATTTTTAAAAATTATTTCAGAGCAAATTGCGTTTCTAAATGTCGGGCGGGCAATGAGGTTTCAGAGCTCTGCATTAGACGACAACCAATGGCACTTGGCTTGGTAATGGATAGTACTTCAGACGTACTTCAGACTAAGGAAAAATGAGATTTACATCTTGGGAACGAGATTTTTACAGGTCATAATCAAAGGCTGGCGCATGGAGAGACAACATACTTCCCCAGTTTCTTTTTTCAGTGGCAAGAAAATAGAACAATTCAAACTTAAGAGAATGTTGAACAACGATGCATCGTAATTATATAAAGTAAAATTGCGTGTACGTACTCCGTTCGCAAATTTGAAGAATCACGTAGAATATAAAGACTTGAGTATGCCATACACTTTTTTTGACGATCTGAGGAGGATCCAATAGTAAAGTAAAAAGATTTCACGTACACTATTTATACGCAGCTTAATACATACGATTTTAATTAATTAATTAAATATCATAACCGTATCGTTACTCTTAAAAGTAACCACCCTTCTTTCACCGAAGTCATATTCAGCTGCATAGATATCAGGTACAGAGGGGGTCCTGAATAGGGAGTTATTTATTTTAATTGGTGCCCAGGCAGCGAGTTCTCTCCTCGAACTCTGAGAGCAAAGTAGCCAGCACCTTGAGGGTCTGCTCTTCCAATCGTTAGCGCTCAGGTCGCTGGCTGTTTTACATTTCCAAGGTTGGTAAGCTGCCTCTTCTACACTTTGATAGCGGGTTACTTTGAGACTTCTGGATGCGTACCTACTTCCTGGGAGCACCCAGTGCACTTATATTGAAAGTCATGTAGGATCTCCTCTTCCAGCCAGCAGTATCACGAAGAGGAACGAGAATAATAGAAAAAGAACCTAAGAATGTATAGAGAGTTGTTCATTATCATTTCCGCCTTTACGTATCAAAGTGTAACTGTTGCATATTTTTCAATAATAACTGCATGTGTGCAACTATTTACAGTTTTATTTTCAGAAAGTCGTGAACCACGTCAGACGACAGAATCCCTTGGCCACCTCCCACGGCAGCTGCGGCATGGGTTGCCGCCGGTCCTACGCCCACAACGTCAAGCCCAGTTCAAGACAAGATTCGTAGTCGGCAGACGGCCGCAGAGGAAAACTGACAGAAAAAGAAAGGTAGGAGGTTATCCCGGCAACATCTCGGTTCTTGACGTCCTGAATGTAGCTTATTGGTAAGGCCTGAACTACATTTCGACAACACTCGACACGATTAATTCCAAGGATCGATGAGGCATGGAAGAAATCGGAGTCAGCTCCATTAACTCCACGAATAGACATTGCTCAACATACACATGGTTTTCGACTTACGTACCACCGAAGTGCTAAATCATCGGTTCTGAGAAATAGAAATCACTGGGTCAATGACCCAGATGGCGTCTACAAATTAGTTAAAATTTTAGTGTTTGATAAAACCTTATTTTAAGTAGCATTTAAAGAAACGAAAAGAAAGAAATCAAATGTCCTGTTTCAATAATACAGAATGAGTCGTTTTAGGTTGAAAATCTACCGCCATCTCTTTTTAAATTTTTATTTTAGTCAAAAAGCAGTAAAACTGCGTATGACGTGCTATGGGGAAAAGTTAATTGTGTACATTTTCAAAATTCTGTGATCCCTACACTAGTTATATACAACTTTAAATTTTGAATTTTTGAAAGGGAGAAAAACTCCTATGTAATCAAATCTATTTTCAAGGATAAAAAGCAATAAATTTGAATTTTGAAAGGGAGAAAAAACAAAACTCCCATGTAATAAAATCTATTTTCATGATAAAGAATAAATTTTGAATTTTGAAAGGAGAAAAACTCCATGTAATAAAATCTATTTTCAAAGATAAATACAATAAATTTTGGCTCTTATTACTTCGCCGCGACAACATGGAAACGATAATTGTATTTCCACTGAATTCTAGAAGACGTACAGAAAATGAAGGTACATTTATGCCCAGAAGCAAAACAAGGGGCTATCTCAGCATTTGCTCAATGGATCAGGGAAACTGACGAAAACCTGATCGAGATGGGGCCATTGACCTCGAAGCTGTAGTACAAAGTTGTTACAGGATGTTTATACTCATTTATACAGTCCAAATGCTAAATATGCCATGTATCATGTTAAAATTAAGTACTTTTCTTGTGATGCTCAGTATAGTCTCTAATTGTATAGAAACAGTTATGCAGCAGAAACGATTTCACTTGGGATTTGAACTTTTCTATTGAATTTAATCGTTTAATGTCATCTGGCAAAGTGTTGTAAAATAACGTACATGTATTGTATGTGAATGTTTTGTAATGAGCTGTTGATACTGTCACCTGATAAATATGATTTCTACGTCGAGTGTTATAGTAATAGACTTCGGCATTTTCTGGAAAAATATTCCTGCCCTTGAGCAAGTCATTTTTTTCAAAAACCACTGATTCGTAAATAAAAGACACGGTAACGGTAGAATTCCAGATTAATGTAGAGAGGCTTACATGAATCACGTGGGTGGGATTTGTATTATTCGTACAATCGTTTTTGTAATCTAAAAGTCGGGAGCTATAAGATGTATTTCCAGAATATTATGCCAATCTCAGGCGGAAATGAAATATCTGCGAATATATACAACGAATCAGTATGAAGGCTGACTGAATTTGCAAGAATTTTGAACGCGTAGCATAATGAACTTAATTTTGTGTTCAATTCATTTAAATGGACGTTCCATTTAAGGTTTGACTGAATTGAGAGACTAAAATTTTGTTGCCCTAATATCAGTCAATGGTACACTGTTCATTTTCAATGGGGCACAGAATTGTTTATTTGAAATGGAAAACTGCATTAAAACCGTTTTCTTTCGTTTACTATTAATTTGTTATTTCGAACCAATTTGAAACATCTGATATTGTACTATTTACGGGTTCTTTATTGCAAAGGATGTTCGTATATCCACAAAGAGTTCTGAATTGAGAGACCGTTCTTCCGTTTCGAATCGTCGAGGGCATATCGTTTACGTAAAGTAGGAACAGAATAGGGCCTAAAATCGATCCTGAGGAACTCCACATGCAACGGGCAAAGGGTCGGAAAGGTGCGTACGTAATGTTCCGATCATTCCAGTAGCAGGTATTTCAACTCTCTGAGATCGTTGTTTAAGCGTACGAACATAACCAATCTAGAGTAATACCACGAATTCCATATAGGTAATTCGGAAAGTAAAATGTCATGATCAATGACGTCAAAAGCTTTGAGAGATCTAAAATAATCCAATAGGTGTCTGTTTTGATCCAATGATGAGGCGACATCTTTAAGAAAAGAAAATATAGCTGTTTCGTTGATTTTGGATTTTCTAAATCCATGTTGGCAATCTGAAAGCGTCGTGTTTAGTGAGAAAGGTTTCATTGTACGTAAAAAGTCTCTTTAATATTTTGAAAAACTGATAGAAGAGAAATGGGCCGATAATTTTGAATTTCATTTTGTGCTCTTTTTGAAAAGCGGCTTAATTTAGCTGTTTTGAAATATCTGAAACGTTCCAGCATAAAGATGCATTAATATGGAGTAAACGGGTGTATAATGGCATACGCACAAGTCTTTAACAAAGAATCCGGGAATTCATCTAAACCGGACGAATATTATTTTTTAGTACGATTATTTGAGAATTTCATAGGAAGAAGTTTCTGGAAACGAACATGTGTCTACAATTTGGGTGAACTGTCTGTTTAATCTTTGTGCCTGAAGACCTCTAGTGAGATCGGCAGTAATTCTCGAAAGTATTGGTTAAAGAGATTAGCCACGTTGCCGGATCGTTCACATTTATATCGTTATATTTTAAAACAACATTCTCTACGGGTTTTCAGTTGATTTGGTAGTATTTTTATTATATTCCACATTGCTTTTGTTTTATTACTTGAGTTCAAAATATCCTGACTGTTTTTCATGATTTAGCCTGCCTTATGACTTTTCGAAACAATGTTTTGTATTTTTTAAAGTAGATATGAAATCTTGAGATATTGTCATGACGTTTAGAAAAAGTAGAGAGCAGTTTATTTTACAAGATGTTCTAATTCCTTTTGTGATCGAAGTATTACTTTTTCGTAAAATGTTTAATTTTCTCTTTAATAGGAAAGCATTAATTAGGTGAACTTTAATTAGGTAATCTTTAATTAGTGAACAAATGTTTGTGCATTTTATTGAGAAACTCCTCGTACTATACGTATTAATACAATACTTTTTTTGAGGTCTTTCGAAAAATAATTTAATTTAGATTTCTGTGTCATCCAATCGTGATCTCATTCCTTGTAGTATTACCTAAGAAAAATCTACTTTTCGATGGAACGAAAAACGCAAATTTGTGAATTGACGAATCAATGGACAAATTATGACAGTCCTGTATATACTTTACTTACAGTACTTTTATAGTACTTTATAGTAGTATATAGTATGTGCAAAACAGCACATACTATATAACCTGCATTATTTGTAACAGCTACGCAATATTATAGTTCTACACGAACCTACAAAAATGATTCAAACAACAAAATGTTTTCTCTCTGCAGGGTCGAACGCAGGCCCTACTGTCAACACGCACCTCTACGCAATCAGCTTCTCAGCAAGACTCTACCTTCCGGGGCTGAAAAAGATGAACATTTGCATTTGTAATTTTCAAAAATTCAGAGATTTTTATTTAGTACACAGTTTCAAGATTTAGTTTAAAGAACAGAACTGATGGAAAACTCCTGTCATCGGTATTATAGTCTTACTCCAAAAGTAAAAATATCCTTTCAAACTCGCAAGGTCTTAAGTTCTCCAAATCATAGGGCTATATCAATTTTGAAAAAAATCGTCTAAACGATTTAGGCGCTAGTGTTGACCTACGGAGGCGGGTAGACGGACGGAGGGACAAACGTTTTGCTTCAATAGCATTTTCGGTATCAAGGCCCACGAAACATGGATTCTGATTATATTGGAGGAAGTAATTACTATATGTAAAACTAGAGGTGCCACGTCATATGCTTTTTAGCATTGCTGTGACGGCTCAGTAATATTAAAATTAGTGTCTACTACATGAACCTAAAATGGGCTTCGAACCAGCGAAAACTTTACTCAGCGTCGAGACTCGAATTCAGGTCCATGGACCTAACTCGCAATTCACTTTATGCTACACTACGCAGTCGCAGTCGCGCGACCTTGCCTACTTTTCCCGGAACTTAAAAAGGTCTCTCCATTATTTCTAAAATGCAATTTTCAAACATTGAGAGCGTCTAGCGAAAGTTAGAGGATGGTACAACATCCAAATGTACAGGTGACTCAGAATAAATGTCAACTTTTTGGAAGGTAGAGGCAAGCCGAAAATGATTACTGAGAAAAATATGTATGTTTTTAGGCTTCATGTAAAGTAGTAGAAAACCAAATATCTATTTCTAATCTGAGGGCTTGAGTTCCTTCAATCAGTCGCAGAACATTAATTTTGAAGGAAATCGGTTGAATGGTTTAGGCGCCAGCGTTAACACAAAAAGTTCGGAAAAGGTCGGAAAGACACAGATGGACAGATGTTTTGCTGTCAATCGATTTTCGGTATCCAGGGCCTGAAAACATGGATTCTGGATTACCAACCTGTTAGAGAACTAATTTACGTTATAGAAAAAAAATTTCCCCTTTTGTCACGAAGGCTCGGTAATAAATTTTTCTGAGG